>JAKSZP010018580.1:0-147676 GCA_022478985.1 Massospora cicadina | reverse complement strand
AAAATTGCCTTCAATTAGGCTGAAACGATTTTTATTTTTAGTCAATTCAGGGTCCAAATTGACTTGGGGATTTTTATAATTATTGCCATGACCAGCAGAGGATTGGCATAATATGAATGAACTCACATATTAGATGAGTTCTACCAGGAGATGCCTGAGAGGTATATAATACCAGCACCTAGCTAATTAATAAAACATCATCAATTATCATTTACCATTTAAATATTGATCATTATTAACTACTGTTGCTTAGTTTATTAATTATAGTTATCCATCTGTCATCTTTCTGATATTTGTATCTGTTGCCATTATGTCTATATTAGATAGTTGTGTGTGCCATCTAGTACTAAAAAACTAGATAGTTGTGTGTTTATTCTTCCCAAAGAGAAGTACATGATTGCCTACTAGAGAAGTAGTCCCAATTATAGAGAAATAATTTCCTAATTTTGTACAAAGACAGAAGGTCTCATATTTGTTGGTGCCAGTAGACTTAAGAACGGTGAGCGTACCAGAGTTACTTGGCTATTATTGAGGATTATTGGAGAATCTACTTCCCAATTACAAGCAGGAGTTTCATTTAAAAAGTTAGTTTATATCCTCGATTTCATTGTTAAGTTATATTAGCTTGCACCATTGGCTAAAAACTTAACAAACTGGACATCACCTTGGCAACTCAGAGCCCTCTTTGAACCAGAAACTAAATGCAAAGTCCCCTGTAAATGGGAAGGGTGCCTCACCCTTGGGTTCAAACACTGATGCAAACTTCTGGTATACCTCTGGCAAACCCTCCAATGGCGCGACAAAAGATATTTCCCCATTCTTTTCACTGATGACCCCTGGGACTGGAACTCCCAATCCGACACATCTGAGCCTTCAGGCGACAAGAGCACTTTCCCCTTCATCATATCAAATTGCAAATGGAATTAATGCCACCACCTCATCCCTAGTACCACTGGGTGAGGCAAATGAGCCACAGCATGAGATACTTCCTTAAAATCATCTGAGCCTTGTCTCAACAGGATCTTGGCTTGCACCTTCCAGACCGCAGTCCTCTTGGTGGCATCCGCCAACAACACAAATCCATCCTCCTGCAACAGCAATCCACATCTTCTTGCCCACTCTTCATTTACGTAATTCTTATCAGTCCCAGTGTCCACCAGGGCCAGGACCTTTCCACACTCCTTCTTTCTAGGACCTTCCCACACTTCTATGGGTATAAATAAATAAGAATAAAGCGAAGAAAACGATTTGTTCTGGGACACTGGCTTCACTGGCTTCTTGCGGAAGTTATAAGGAGCATTCTTCTTTGGGGCCTCAGGGACCTGAGCGGGGGCCTCAACCATTGCCGCCCCCAGCAATTCGCCGCCCTCCCAAGACTCCCCTGACCCTTTCCTTCCTCCTCCATATACCTGAACCCCTTTTAATGGACACAGGCTCCGAACTTGCTTGTCTCATTGCCTCCTTCCCATGGAAACCAGTTGGGAACCGCGTCAACTCCTGGCGAGCCTGGGCCAAGGCAACCAGCCGCTCCACCTGCAAGGCCGAGGCAACCTCTTCCTCCAATGTCGCTGCAGGCCGCACTGCTGCCATTGCCAATAACAAATCAGCCTGAAATTTCTGACAGAACATGCGAGGAAGCTGGGACTCTGATGCCTTGGCTCCTTTAGCCAGTGCCTGGAACATCCAACCATCTACCTTTACAGACTTCCTCCCCTGACTGCACTGCAGTAAAGCTGACCAAGCTGAATATTGTGCCTCATCTGGACATGCTTCTCGGTCAATCAAGTCCAAACACTCCTCTGCTGAGTCAGGCAGCTGCCTGCTGCTCCAAAAGTTCATGTACCCAGTTTAAAAACTTCATGGGAAAGGTCACCAAAACTTTCTTCAACTGTAAAGCAAACGAGTCTTTACCCCCTGAAGCCTTCGTCAACAGCCCTTGGAACTGAACCTAGCTAAACGTTTAATGGATCATCTTCAACTTTCTGAGCTTAGCATTGATAGAATCTTCCCTCCAGTCTTCAATGGTCCTACCACTTTCCCACCACACTGGGACACACACTCAAGCACCCGGTATAACTCATAAAGCAAAAACACTGTGGAGAGTCACCATTAGAAGTGTTGCGGTATGGTGATACCACACGGGGAACACGACTGCTTTTGGCTCCTCTTTTGCTTGCCACCACAATGACAGGAATTGAATTAGTTCAGTTTAATGTAACGCACTGGCTCCTTCCAGTGAGCCATGAATGAATTGGGAAGCAGGGCCCAAGTCAATAACCAAAGGGCAGACAAGGTCCCTGAGACCATTCTCCTAGTGCATGTGCTACAGGATCCACGGATAAACACCACTTGGAGGACAGTTGCGAGTATGCTTACCCCCTGCAACATGCCCTGACTCCAATACAAGGTGTATAGGGAGGCGATAGCCTTCCCAATCTCGCTCTCAAAGTCCAACTCCTGTTTGTAAAGTCCAAACATGGACGCTGTTAGACTAAATAATCAATATAAACCTCGGAAGACAGTAATAAAATAGATAAGGATTAGGAATGGGTTTTCCTGATATATTTAGACAAGTTGATAGAAACGGAACTAGAGAACCTCCCATTCTCAAGTCTTATCTCTTATAGCTCTCTGCTGCAAGCATAGATCAAGCTATTTCGCCATGCCTGACGTTATGTCTTTTGAAACATGCCATAAGCAGACCCCAATTGTTTTAGGCTAGATTGAATTCTGTAGTGGCTGAACCACCATACCCAAGAATCGTTCCAATTCTGATTCAAATCCACCTTTAACCTAGAAACCACCCAATTCAAACCCATTTGGTTTGACCCCAGGCCTGATGAAACATTTAACCATCGTCCTTCCCCAGTCTTAGTCTCAACCTGGGGTTTAGCCAAGACTAATGCTCTCTCACTCCCTCTATCTTCCACACATCAGCCTGTCCTATCTTATCAAAGATCAGGGCAATGTGATGTTATGATAAACCTCAACCGTCACAGTAAGGGCCTTTAAAGGCTGATTGATTGTGAGTCAAACTTGGTTCCAGCGAAATCTCTAAGGAACTGAGTTCCCTAAGGCAATAATTCGATGAAAATTCATAATTGAGGCTACTATGTTTGCTTTGTACAGGCAAGTTTTTCTGTGTAAGAACAGGCAAAATAATCACTAGTGTAAAAAATTAGGAAATATGAAGATATTTTTATTAGTCAAAACTTAGAGATATTTATAGGCCTTTATATACGCAAGATCACCTAGGGAAATCTTGGAGTGATAGTTGGGATCAAGTAAAGTGAGGGGACTTCTTTAGAAATGTGGAAGGTTGCACTGGCTTCCTTTTATTTGACACTATTTTGTCAGGGTGGCCGATTCCAGCACCTTTTAATGGCAAGATCTTCACCAGCTGACTTTTGTGCCTTTGCTAAAAGCAATCAGCAGATTCTTCTGGGGTTTGAGTTTCCTTTTACCCTTTTTGGATTTCATTTTAATGATTCAGTATCAATGCTTATTGAATCAGTGGAGCTCCTGTGACCAAGTTGAAATTTGGGTTGCATTAAAATTCTGCTCATGTCCATTTGATTCTCATGATTCCTGAAAATGCTACCTCAAGGTCTTGCTGAGGAGGGACATAATTTTGGAGAAATCTAGCATGCTCCCAATTTACAATGGCACCCAAATTTACAGATGCAATTGAGTATTCAGGGCCCTGGCAATAGATCACCTAGTATGGTCCTGACTACAGAGCGTCAAGTTTATGAATTTTTCCCCAGTCCAGTGATGATAGAATAGGATGTGGTCGCCTAATTGAAATTCGGGCAGGATCAACTTCAAGCTTTCTGTTGATATGCTTCTGTTTGTCAAATAGTACTCATTAACCTAGCAGCTATCGCTTGTAACCTAAATAATTTGTCAGCCAGTCTTAGCATGGCTAAGTCAGTGGTTTCTGGCATGGAAGCTTTTGAGTATAGGCTGCACACTAGAGGGCAAAATTGGTTCTCGCTCATAAAGGGCTCAGAAAGGTGCCATTTAAATTATACTTGATAGATAATGCGATATGTAATAGGGCCGCTGGTAAGTACTTGTTCCATCTAGAAGGATCAAGAAAGACATATTGCAAAGGATGGCAACTAAGGAACCATTTGCTCACTCTACAGCTCCGTTGGTAGCTGGTTTGGTAAGGTATCATGAACGAATAATAAGTGTCCATTAAAGAGTTAAGATTGGCAACCGCACTGGAAATAAAATTGACACCATTGTCATATAGCAGCATCTTGGGACTGCCATGGAAACTGAAGACCTGATTCAGTAAGAAAGATGTGGTCACTCTGGAAGTTGAGGAGGCAACTGAGATAGCCTTTACCCATTTTATAAAGTGATCAACTGCAAGAATGATATAATGGTGATTGTACATTGCCATAGGAAGGGGTCCAATAAAATAAATGCTAACCATGGCAAATGGGCCCATGGGGCCCATAACATGATGCTGGTATAGTGGACTGTGCAGCTTCTGATTTGCACAAATGAAACACAAGTCACCAACATCCTGGACTGTCTTAATCATCCTATTCCAGTAGCTGCAGTCCCTCATCCATCAAATGGTTTTCTTCACTGCGCAGTGCCCCACGGCAACATGAGCCTCCAGAGCGGATTTTATACAAGCAGAGGGTCAAACATATAATAGTCAAAAGGTCCCGAATTGCTTATATAACAATCCATTTTTGACTCAAGTCTGAGAAGCTATTTGCTTTAAGCGATGTTGCGTCATCAATGGCTCATGGATCCACACTTCTGGTTTTTCATTGAGCTCATAGATTCAGTTCTCTTTGGAAGAATAAAGGAGCCAGGATAGGCAATTGTATCTCTTCTTTTCTCTCAGTGTAACTTTCTGAGCAAAATTACACAAATTTATAAAACAAATTGAATTTGCCCATAGTAGTTTCACTTTAATGACCTCATATTCTCTTCCAGCTGCTCCAGCGTGGGGCAGCGGCGAAACTCCCCCCACCATTTTCTATCTGGAAGAAAAACGCGCTAGGACTAGTTCACCCAGTCATTCCAAACCTATGGGTCAATTCATTCCGCCCAAGGACCTGGACGCCCACCTTGCTTGTACCCAAGCGGTACCACGCTGCCCCCTAGTGCTCCCCTGGAGCAACATGCGCTACAGCCTAAGGGTCAAATATGGGAAACTATTCCCATACCACAACCAAGCCATCATAAAAATGGCACAGGCAGTGATGACACCCACCAGATTTATTGGTTTCTGCCCCTACAAGGGGTATTTTGACCTTGGCTTCACCTGCGAAGCTGACGCTGCCACTGCAGCAACTGTGCCCCTGGTATTCCAGGGCACCCCTCTCCCCACAACTCAGACTTGGCTCCCAGCGGACACCACCTTGGTGGTCCAGTTTGCTGGCCTGCCCACCCACATCACCCCTGAAGTGCTCCACCAGGAGCTGATGGACGGTTTGGCAGCCTATGGCTCCAACCCCATATTACAATTTGTGGTCCCAAATGGGACCACACGACTTGCTGGGCCTTGGGCATATGCCACAATAAGCCCTGAATTTAATAAAATTGCGGTGGCAATTCTGCCATGCACCATTATTCCCTCAGCGACTGACCATCCATTTTGGGCCCACGTTGAAGGCGAGCGGGTGATCTGTCCGTCATGTTTTGAGTTAGACCACTCAAAACGCAAGTGCCCCTACTCAACCATTTCAGATGGATCAGACAACTCATCCGCCATCCTTCAATCTGCTGCTCACCCTGTACAATTTCAGGCATGGGGCACAATCCTACCTCCTCCACCCCCAAAGTATGCTGCTGCAGCTACACCTGCAGCCACCAATCAGCCTCCTCCTCACCCCAATGCCATAAATAATTCCTCCAATCAAGCATTGGATTGGATCCCAGTTTGATCCCATGCTTCCATAAATGTATCAAACCTCAACCGTACGCTGATTCCCTAATCCAATTCAACCAAAACCCATGGGAATTATTGGCTGAGATTGATGAATCAGGTAAGTTCATTGAAGAACTATCTCTGCAAATTGAGCAGTTCGTTAATGCAGAATGGGATGCCAAATACCCCCCTCAACTTTATACCCCACAGCCAAACGCCAAATCATTTTGCAGTGATCACCAGCTTGCAGTTGAAGCAGCTGAAACACCAGATTGTCATCCCCTGCATAAAGCTGTTGCTAAATCAGTAGCGATACTCAAAGGAGGAATTCC
The DNA here is from genome assembly GCA_022478985.1 of Massospora cicadina. Taxonomy (NCBI): domain Eukaryota; kingdom Fungi; phylum Entomophthoromycota; class Entomophthoromycetes; order Entomophthorales; family Entomophthoraceae; genus Massospora; species Massospora cicadina. The sequence goes on along the minus strand of JAKSZP010018580.1, from coordinate 141,442 downwards.
ACCTACTGTTATCCCCGCAACTTTAACCCCAAAAAGCAAAATATTGGTGAACAAGTATTACAAAAATGCAAATGATGGTATCTAGAATGCGGCAACTATAGCACAGAACAAAAAGCAAATATAAAACAAACCAACATTGCCACGTTTGTTCAACTCCCAGATGCCCAAATTAAAGCTGAAAAAGCTTTAACCAAATATCTCAGTGCCATTTACCTAGCTGGCAATTTCCAAGAAATTCCAATTAGAGATATTGAACCACATACCGCAGATGCCCCAACGCCATTACTGACAGCCGTGACATGCACTTTACTATGGGAGGAAGAAGCTGCTGCCGAAGAGGCTGCCAAAGATAAGCCCCATACCCCCCCTTCCGCCATGGAGGGATAAGCAGCTTCCGCTGCCCACCTGGTTGGTCAGTTTTTGAAGCGTTTCACTCAATTCGCTCATTAGGGCGCTTTGTTTGAACCAAATAGTTACGTTTTCTAGTATATTTTTAGTTTTGGTAATGTCCATCCCCTGGTCAGCTTGCCTCGAATAAATAAGGCTAGGCAATTGTGACAACCTGTTGGCATTTTGGTGTATCATCCTCACATGGTGGACTATCAAGAAGTCGTAATTCTGGAGCTTAAGGGCCCATCAGGCCAAACGTCCATCTGGGTCTTTCATCTGCTGTAACCAACATAGTGAGGCATGGTCCATCACTATGGTGAAACGATTTTCTTACAGAAAAGTGATAGAATGCTTGATGGCCAATAACACAGTGAAATACTCACGTTCAGTTACACTGTATTTTGTTCCTCTCAGGTTAGCGTCTTACTGAAGTAAGCTATGGGGTAATCAACTTGGCTTGTGTCCATTTGAGCCAGAATGGCCCCCACAGCCGCATCGCTAGCATCAGTAATAAAATGAAGGTTTTATCTAACTCAGGATGTACCATAATAGGGGCCATAGACAGGGCTTTTAATAAGATATCAAATGACTGCTGCTAGGAACCATTCATCAGAAAGGAATATCTTTATTAAGGAGGTAAGTTAGTGGCTTGGCAAGACCGTCAAAGTGTGGTATAAATTGTCAGTAGTACCCAACCACGCTGAGAAAAACCTGGACGTCACACAAATTGCTGGGTTGAATCATATTTTTAATAGTGGTCACCTTATTGAGCAAAGGTGAAATTCCTTTGAAGTTGACCTTATGACCAAGGAATAACATCTCAGTTTGAAATAAATGATATTTGGAGGTCTTTAATTTCAACGCAGCAGAGCGTAGCCATCTAAATACTTGTTTTAAGTGGGCCAGATGCTGGTTAACATGTGCGAAAATAAAGTTACATTATTTAGGTAGACCAGTCCACACAACATCTTCAGGTTTCTCAACGGGCAGTCTTTGGCCCGCTGGAAAATGGCCAAGGCGTTGCACAGCCCCTGAGGCATGCGAAGGGGCTTGAATAAACCCTCACTTGCTATTAGTGCACATTTTTCTCAGTCATCCAGCGCAAGCTCTATTTGCCAGTACCCGCTGGCAAGATCCATTGCAGAAATAAATTGGGACTTGTTTGGGATGCGTAAAGAATCATCAATCCTAGATAGTGGATAGATATCTTTCTGAGTAATGGCATTCATTAGGCGGTAGTCCATTACTACATGATGCCCTCCAACCTTTTTCCTTATAAGCGACAACAGTGAGGCCCATGAAGTCTGGGTTTTATAGCAACCTGGCATCTAATAGTTGTTTTAATTCTTTCGCAACATGAGCTTCCTCAACTTTAGACTTTCAATAGGTGTGGGCACGAATTGAAGGGGCATCGCCATTCAGCACTTGATGTTGCACCCCCTTCATTGTCTCAAAATCAGTTTGGCCAGTGGAGAATATATTGGCATATTCTTCAATTAGGGAGTCATCTTGTTGTTTGCAAGTAAGAGTGTCAATAATCTCCACCTTGAATTGAGATATTAAATCATGTTCATCTATTCCTATGTCTCGCAGGTCTCCACATCCTTGGATGTACTCAATACGGCCAACATACAATATCTGTATATAAGTAATAGTTTGTTCCAAGTTATCTGCAATAGCTGATCAGTAAAGTTGGCCATTAGGACAGTCAATGGCCTCAGTAAGTGTGATCCAGCACTCCAGGACAGGTAAGTGGTTCACAAATGGCTTTATTACTCTTTTTAATTTCCAGTAAGTGGTCTGATGGTATGGTAACTTGGATACCAGTCTCCACTAGGATCTTCAATTTAGGCAATATGACTATGTGGCCAGGCACATACATAGGCATTCCTTCCATCGCCTCTTCGTGGGAAGGCAGCAGCTGGTCTTTGGTCCAATAACCTGATACTCTATCCATTTGATGCATTCCAGGTGTTCAAGTAAGAAGCATTAGGGTTTCCTCTTCCCTTTCTCCTTAGGAACTCCCTTCACAACCAAAGGAACGCGGTACCCTAAAAATAGAAAATTATGAATTCTTGTGGCTTATTAGAGAATCAAATTCAACTAGGAACTGGGTGCCAATAAGCAAGTTGTAACTGTCATTTTTCAACATTATGGGGGCAGCCATAATAACCAGAGAGCCAAATTGAAGATGAAAGGATAGTAGGCTCTCAGGGAGAAGTCACAATTAGGTCCTACCATTCTGTAGTTGAGGGAATGAGTCTGGTCTGGTGCAACCTTTATCCGCTTGACCAGCTGAGAGGAAATGATGTTGATGGGGGGATTTAGTGTCACTGATGCCCAAGATCTTCACCTTGTGGACAATGACCTCTACTCAAGTAACTATGATGCCAAAGTTGAGAATCAAGTAAATGAAGTTTCCTGGATATAGAGTTCTAGAAAAGGCAAAGTAGGTGGAAGTTAAGTCTTTAAGAAATAAAATAGAATCTGAAATGTCCAATTTATCAGGTTTCTCTAGAACATAACACTCAGTGCGTGGAGCAGCAGAAAGTTGAGGTTGAGGCTTTATGTTGTCAGCAGAGGATGCCACACGTCTTAAGCTGACTCCACTTTTCCTGACTCATCAGCTTGCTTCTTCAACAGGAACTTTGTTGGTGCTGAAGATTCTGCAATATGAGCATGGGTCACAGCATGTTTTTGACCTCTGAAAGTGCCTGGCAGCAAAGATATTAGGTCAATTCTCATTATTCTGAGCATGGCGTACGTTTGGCTTGGAAAATTCCGTTAATGACTCCTTAATTTTTTTAAATATATAAACATCTTTTCGCGTTCTGTAAACAGAGTACCAAATTGGTATTGTATTATAAAACAGAAAAAACAGTCAAGATGGCATAATCCAAGGTAACTTGGTCACAAGAAGCTAACGCCTGCGCTTCATGATAGAAGCGTTCCACAAATTAAATATGAGTTTATCCTTGTCATGGGCGGATACACATGAAATCCTGCTTGTGGTCAGAGAGGGTTAATTTACTGCTGAATTCTTTGGTAAGTGCCTCCTTAATGGCTGCCCACGTGGCGCATATTTTAAATAAAGCATCATAATTTCTTAGGCCTTTTTATTGAGACAGGTTTGTATATGCTAACATTTTTGTCAGTTGGTAGCCAGCTCCATTGTGCCCTCATATACAAAGAGGAACGACTGAATTGTCTCAGCACCAAAAATGTACTTCTCCTTAAAGGTAGGTTTAAACTCTCTGACAGGTTTAAAGAGTACATGAACAGTAGGAGATAAGGGGAGTTCTGAGTTGGTGGGCTCCATAGTGCCTATATCACTATCCAGGATAGCCCTATCAAACAGATGGCGGATCTCGTCCATGTCATCCTGGATAGTGGCGTGCCATTCATTGACGTGCTTAAGGGGGCCCTAGAATCTAAAAGTTGGTATAGACTCTTGATCTCTTCAGACTGTTGGACCTATTGTTCAGAAAAAGCATATAGTCTAGCTTTGATTTTTTGGAGCTGGGTAATTATCCGCTCAATGTAATGATTTGCTTTGTTTTTGGAGGCGACCAGATTGGCGCAGGTGCCAGTAATCTTCACATAGTGTTGTACAAAGAGGGGGATTCTAAATTAGCATCCAGATATTTCCCTTCAATAATCATCTCATTTCTTTGTGCCACCAGTAACAATTGTCATTTGATGGCTTTAAGTCAGACTTCATGGTCTTCATTGAAAAAGGGTCTAGCAGGCGAGGAGGCACCCATAGTCCTCAGAGACTTCTGGGCCCATGGGAGCCTTGTTCTCCTTCTATCCCACTGGGTCCTGTTTTTTCTGAGGGCCTCATTTTGTACTGTAACTGCTGGATCTGGCATCACTGCAAGTCGCTTGTTCATCTGCTGGTCATGGCTGAACAAATTGACAAGTTGAAATCAGTTACTTGGCAATCTTCAGTAATTTGGTTGAGTAGGGTGGATAAGTCACGTTCCACTCGTTGGTCCATGCCAGTGGTTAATTGGGCCGTCCACTGGGAGAATTCATGCTGCAAGTATTGGACGACTACAATGTCAACTTGAGCAAGATGGCGTTGGATGTCATTGATCTCCTGATGGTAGCTCAAAATTGCCTTCCTATTATTGCGGCCAAAATTAGAGGCAGCATTATATAACTCAAGATTTTGGGAGCGGATCTGGTGGGTCAATACTAGCTGTCTCTGCATCTCTATGTGGTGGAGGGCGAGCAACTGCATGTGTTGGAGAAAGGCAGGATTACAAATTGTTGGAGGTATGAACCCATTTAAGTTACTCCTATATCATTGCTCAAAGCTCTGATGAGGAATAAAATTGGCGCATTTGTATAGTTCAGGTAGAGCTGCTTCACCTGTTCTCCCAACTGGGGTTACAACTTCGCCTAAAAGCTCTCAAATTGTTTTGGAGACATTGGGAGGCTGAATAAGATAAATGGATTCATTGGGAACTGAGATACTTAGTCATGGGCTCATTGATCTCAAGTTCTTGCAGTCAAGATAGCATCACATTTTTATTATTGATAGCGACCAATTGGGTCAAACTCATATTCTCCTCCATATTAGGAGGGCCATCTTCACTGGAGTTGTTCATATGGAAGGTAGGTCTTCACCAGGAGCCTCTGAAGGACCTGGAAGGGAGCACCAGTTTATAGGACTTCATCATCCTCTCTGAAGGTCAGGGCCTTCAAAGGCTGTTTCATTATTTGAATGCAGTTCCAGCGGAATCTCTTAGGTAATGAGTTCCCTAAGGCAATCTCTCAACGGAAATTTGTCATTAAGTGCCAAGAGAATGTTTGTAACTCTCTTGTTCCCAGAGAGGTGGTGCAGGATGCACAGACACACCACCAAGGAACTAGCCATTAGCAAGATCAACATAGGTCACCACAGAGTGTGCCAGAGCAAAAGGGACCTAGAGCAAGGGTGTACAATACAGTGTATAATAGTAAATAACAAATAAACAACAGAACCTGGTTGTACCCTGTTAGATTCTGGCGGTTGACTCGAAAATAAACCCTTTGACAACCAAAAGATTGGGCTGATTATCCTCCTAATGCTCGAGCTAATACTCTAATTAAAGCCTATTGCAATAACATGGCTCAGGCCAATTATTGTAACGTGGATTTAATTATATTTTTAAAAGTTTGTGCTGAATACGCTTGCACATTTAGACTAATCTTCTCTGCAACTACTAAAATTGGGCAGATTAACTCAACATTAATTCAATTCCATTATTTTATCAGAATCTCAGGCCAAATACACTTGCACAGTTGGGCCAATTATTGCTGCACCAAAACTTGACAGCTAGTCTCAACTAATCAGGACTAATATCAAGTATTTACCATGAGAAATCGTTTGGGATTGACCTGAAAAAAACGTCTACAAGTCCCATGAACAAAATAAGATAAAAAACATAATTCTTTTTTCACCTTGGGGCAAATTTTGTATATCAATACATGTAAAAGTCACAATTGCACTTGCACATGGACTGCCCAAATGGGATTACCTAGTGCTATCAAGTGCCTGGTGACATCCCAATAAAGGGTACATCATTAACTAGATCAATGCCAAAATCTCCCAGAATTCATAATTCATCAGCAGTATGACAAAGCTCATTTTGAGATGATCCTAGGATAATTTTGAACGCTCATTATTGCGATTTTTGTCTCTGAAATCCTCCAAAATATGAGAGTATTTGCCACCAATAAACCTAGCAATAGGTCTCAGTTATATCAGTTCAAGGGCCAAACTGAGGTGGAAAATAGTCTGTTGAGATTGCATGCTCAAAAATTGTCGGGAGATGCCCTAGAGGTATAAATACTGGCGCCTGTCCTAATGAATAATCATCAAATAATTTAGTCCTAATAAAGATTTATTTTATTTAATCTTCTTTCTGGTTTTTATCTAAAGTCTCTTTTGGAGAGTGTTGGCAATCCAAGATCTCAAGATCAACAGTTTGTAACTTGAGTCTGACTCAGCTGAAGTTCCTAATTATGGAGGAAAAAATAAGCTCAAAATCAGCCAAAAGAGTTGGGGTTATTTGAATATGCCTAGTGAGTTTCTGAACGGTCAAAATACCATAAACCTCTGGCAAAATGAGGATCATTCAGCTGAACTTCAGCCTGATTAAGCATTCAGAAATTAATTTATTAAGCAAGAAATCCTCATATTTTAACAGACTCCAAAGGAGAATCCATAACCAAGTGGAGGTCATCACTAGGGTGCTTTGGTGCCTCAATCTGGAGGGGACCAGGGTGGCCCAAAGGTGCACTGGATATTATAGTTAATTTGGACAAAATAAAGTGGCCAACGTTGTTGGAGATCTTCACAAAGAGGTCTGCGCACAGGTTTGCCCAAGGAGCCATATTTAAAAAACATAAACTTAATGGGTAAACTTATTTAGGAAGTTGGCCCATAAGGAAACTTGGTCTCATGTAAACATACTTAAGCAACGGGGGTGAGTCATAAATTGGTGGAAATGGTGCTAAGCCTAAGCGAGCCAATAGGCACATGCTACCATTGACCAGGGTCCTGTAACTTGAAAGTGAAAAAAACAAAATTATGGATTGTAGTTGGACTCAACCCAATTTGTTAATATTAAAAATGGAACAGGTTTTTAAGGCCTGTTCCATAAGCAACTGAAATGAACCATCAGGATTTTAAATGTAGCTGATGCTTTTTAATGCCCAGGCTGTAATGCCAAGCTGAGCATCACGCACATTCCCAGGACTAACCTTGGTATAAATTGCCTGTATGCAGCGTTGATCCAAGGTATGTTTAAGTTCAGGGAGGACTGCCAACTTAACCTTTTTAGCCTCCTGACGTGCAGCTTTATCCTTGCAATCTGTGCCTTCAATTATGTCATGGAGCCATGACATTGAGGCTACTATGTTCACTTTATGCAGGCAAGGTATTATATATAAGAACAGGCAAAAGAATCACTAGTAAAATAATTAGGAAATATTAAGGTATTTTTATTAGTCAAAGATTAGAGATATTTATAGGCCTTTGATATGCTCAAGATAACCTAGGGGGAGCTTGGAGTGATAGTTGGGATCAAGTAGAGTGAGGGGACTTCTTTGAAAATGTGGAAGGAGGCACAGGTTTTCTTTGAATTTGACTTTCTTTTGCCAGGGTGGCTGATTCCAGGACCTTTGAATGGCAAGATCTTCACCAGCTGACTTGGTGTCTTTGCTAGGAGAATCAGCGGATTCTTTTGGGGGTTTGAGTTTCTTTTTACCCTTTTTGGATTTCATTATCCTGAGTTGATATCAATGATTATTGAATCAGTAGAGCTCCTATGACCAAGTTGCAATTTTGGTCGCATTCAAATCCTGCCCATGTCCATTTTATTCTCATAATTCCTGACAATGAGCTTATTAGTTAAAGTGATTTATAGGATAAAAAATAACAGCTTATAAATCACGCTGAACTTTCTTGGAATTCATGAGCTACGTTATGCAGTGTGGGATTGGAAGTTTTATTATGTAATTCAAAAAGCTAAGGTTTTGCCCCACCCCAAAGAAGATGGAATTATAATTTTTTTCTTGATTATTTAATTTTTATGGGTACTACATATCATAAAATGATATTTATTAATTGGGTGTGGGCAACAGGTAATTTATTTATCAGCTTTTACTTTCTTTATATCATCCTTCTGATGAGGTTATATATAAGTTTAAAGTAGTATCATTGCTTCAAGGAAAAGGGGATGTCTAACAGAAACTCAGTTACTGGTAGTTAACCCGGTGTTTAGGTCATATTTGAACCATCCAAGTTTGCACAAAAGCTATTTTTAATTGCAATCAGGACAACAATAATATGATTGCAATATTACAACATACTTTCAAGTGTTTTTACCTCTACTTATCTAGTAGCCAGTATATGGCTCAAATCATAGATCACTTTCAGAAGTTATAATGTGAGTTGGGTCCCTTCTTAATATTGTTGGTGGTCAATGTGGTCAAGTTGTATGATGCAATGGGGAGACTTTATAAAATAGATAAAGAATAAGCTTTTATAATGGGTGCAAGAAAAATGGTTTATGTCTTAGTAGTATATAACTAACGCACCTGATAATTAATTTTAATTTCTTATAAAAGCTATAATCTTGATTAACTGATAAGCTTATTGTTACTTTACAATATTAATAAGTTATAAATTGATTGTCCCTTATTAACATGGGTTTTATGATAATAATTTTTAGTTTATCATTATAATGGTATTAGTTTTGATTATTATATAAAGGAAATAAAGTGGACTTAGAACATCTATATAGCTTTAATTTCAATCTCAAATAAATGAAGTGGGTCAACCTTGGGACAAATATACCATACCAAGTTTTCTAGCCTGTGCTGGGTTCAACCTGTTTCAACCAAAACCTGACCCAGAGTGGAGCATGAACCACCCCACTATACTACCACTCCTCTTTAAATTTAACTTTATTCTTATATTTGATGTGAGTTGACCTTAGGACAATTATATCTTATCAGATGTAACACATCACTCAATAAGTCTCTGGTCTAAAATAACATTTGTTTAGAAATTTGACTTTATTTATCAACATACTCTCCTTCAAGAGAGATACATTCAATCCTATGCTCCTCTAACTTTTCAATTCCTTTTTTGTAGAATGATTTGTCTTTGCTCTCAAAATAGGCCTCAGTTTTGGCAATCACTTCTTCATTTGAGCCAAATTTCTTTTCCTGGAGCATCTTTTTGATGTCTGCAAAAATTCAGTAGTTATTGGGTCCAGATCTGGAGAGTACGGTGGGGTATGAAGAAATCTGAAGCATAATTCATTCAATTTAACCATTGTTTTCATCAACTTGTGACATGAGGTATTGTCTTGGTGGAACAGCACTTTTTTCTTTTTCATGTGAGGCCATTTTTTCTTGAATTCTACAACAATTGATCTAATAATGCCATGTAATATTTGATATTGATAGTTTTACCTTTCCAAGATAGTTGAACAAAAGACCATACCCATCTCATAATATGGATGCCATAACCTTGCCAGCTGACTTTTGGGTTTTTGGTCACTTTGGATGACTTTCACTGGCTGCTGTCCAATCAGCTGACAATTTTTTGTGTGTATTAATGGATCCATGTTTCATCCATTATCATATACCAATGTAAGATATCCTTTTTATCTTACTTGAACAGCTCCAAACAGCACTCTGAATTGTTGACGCATTGTTGTTTTTGTTCTGTAGTGAGCAAATGCAGCATCCACCTTAAAAGCAACTTATACATACTCATATTTTTGTGTAAAATTGAAAAAAACTGTCTTCTGATACCCTTAAGGTGTCAGCTATCTCAAACAACTTTACTTTATGGTCTTTCATAACTATTTTGTGGATTTTTTTATGTTTTTGGAACAACTACCAATTTTGGATGACTAGAGCATTCAGCATCATTGGTGTTTGTACAACCACATTTAAATTCAGCATACCAGTCAATAATAGTTGATTTCCCTGGTGCAGAGTCTCCATAATGCTTATCAAGCCACTGTCTAGCTTCAACAGTATTTTTACCCATCAAAAAACAATATTTAATCAACATACAAAATTCTTTTATATATATTATTTTGAAAATTATAAAACTGGGGTCACTAAAACCACTGTAATCTGTAGACTAATTATCAGAATGTCATGAAATTTGACACATATTGTTTAAATGTTAGTACTTTCCAAAAATCATATGGGGCTGTCACCAGTGTTGCCATATATGTGTCAGACTGGAGACTTATTGAGTGATGTGGTAAAAGAAATAAAGGAAAATTTTTTTACAAAAGGAAGATAAGGAGTTTAAGGAACCCTTTTTGTGTTTGGGTAACCTATGGAAAACTATATAGTCCATATTTCTATTTAAGAGTGTCAAAAATGGTACATAACTCTAATACATTTAACTTATCACATGACATGGTCTTACTGGAAATTAAACTGGGGAGATAACTTTACAAGGTTCATGCCCTACTGTTGTGCCATCATCCCCTAGTATCAATATGAAAGCTTGAGTTTATGCTTTAGATCATAAATATGCTGATTTTATATCTATAGCCTTGTTATCTTTATGTCTGCTTGGTACTTTGTTTATATGGTATGTATAAGGTTTCTACATAAAATTATAAAGATACTTTTTACTTTATATCTAGATTTCTATAGCATTCTATAATTATATTTATACTTTAAGCAAGTATCTTATATAACTAATTCCAAAGTTTAGAATAACAATGGTATAAGAATAAAGTCTTAATGGGACCATCTAGTACTAAAAAAATTAAATAAAGTCTTAAATCTAATCTAATATTTTTAGCAAGTATCTTTACCATATTCTATACTTATCATATGTAAAATAGCAAGTAACAGTATACATTATGAATTTCTCTAAGTTCATGATAACTGAAGGTTTGCTACTATTTTACCTTTTTATTATCGCCTACATTCTCATAACTGGTTTTAATCTTATCAAGTTAACCCTTTTTAAAATAATATTAAATTTTAACTTGTGCCCTTTAAAGTTATAGGTAGCTGAAGCTTAATCGTAAACTGTATAAATTGTAAACTTTATATAATTTCTAGTCATAGAAACCCTTTTTTGCGCTGTAAATATCATTAACAAATTCTAATTTAATTATCAATTGGATATAATTCAATTTATAATGATAGTGTTATATAATTTAATCTATAGAACTTTACTAACTTGAGGGGAGGATACCCAAGTGGTAGAGTAGGGACCTCTACCGCTGCCTCCCCGAGTTTGATTCCGATACAGGAACTCTGGGTAGGGGACAATTATGACTGTGTTGGCGTTGCGCACCAATGCCCCAAGCCGAGATAGCGAATAGCAAAGGCGGTCCATGGAGTTCCTGGCCTATCATACGCCACGCGTGGAGGTTTTTCCGGATTTTATCCACCTTTCCCATTCATTCGATTTCCCTTAATCGGTGCGGTATCGTCCCCAGGTCGGCCCACCTCGAATAAAAATATAAAAATAACTTTGCTAACTTGGTCTACCAGATTTTAATCAAATCAACACCGGTTTAGCCTAGCCCCTAACACCTTTTCGAAGTAAATTTGAAAATAATTATAGTCTTTTTGTTTAAGAAAAACAATATACACAATGGATCCCTTCCCAAATAATACTTATTTATGAACACATTAAGCTTTGATGTCTTGCTATATATGCCTTTCTTGTCTAACATAAATTACTATGACTATTACTCTCAAAAGCCCTTATTCACCCTTTCACTGATTTTCAGAAGAAAATCCTTTATTTTTTGGACCTTAAATTTAGCAAAAATTTCTTGCCCAATGTTTACACTTTTTATAATTATTTTGGTCCTTGTCTGTAGCATAAATGTTTAATAAATTTTAAAATAAAAATATATAACCCTCATTTTTTGGACGCATATATGCGTTTTTAGATTTACATTACCTCATATTTTGGACGCATATATGCGTTTATAGATTTATACAAAACCCCATTTTTGGACGCATGTATGCGTCAAATCATTGAAAGGATTAGAGTCTAACGACCTAATTTGAAAGTCATAAACATCTAAGCTTAGTCACAACAGTCCTTTAATTATTTGGTATAATCTAACTAGCTAGTATTAGACAACTACACATGAAAAGAAGCGTATGTTATCTTTTACCCAACAATTTAAACTTTCCCTTATTCAATCAACTAGTTGCTAAGAAAATTCCATATCTTTATAAAATCTAACTCTCGAAAATTATTTTTATTCAGGAATGCACGACCGGAGATAGTGCAAAGAAACTTTTATTCTTTTTCTAATGTCTATATTCATTTCTTTAGGTGGCACAAATTTTGGTTCTAATAAGATTGTCACCTAATTTTATTGATGCATTAAACTAAGTTTTATTAAAATTTCTATGTATTTTGATAGTGTTTAGATTTACTATTTTAATATAAACTTTGCTTTTTGTTTGTTATAGAATTCTAAATATTTTCTTTTCTCTATCTTGTCTGAAAGTTTTGGTCGCTTACCCTCGCGTTATCATCGAATATTATCATGATACCATAACTATGCTACTCTTTGGTGTATTGCTTTAGCTTATGGTAATAAGTTGTAAAATGGTAAATAGTAAAGACTTTTTGGTTTTGTTTTAAGTAAACCTAATAAAAATGGTATATATCAGAGCTTTTAACTTGATACTTTTGACATACCTTAAATTAGACAATCAAAACGCAAAAAGTCACACCATATTAAGAATATAAAACCCTAAAATTCCCTTTTACCTTGTTACATCTCAAAATTGTAATATAGTTGATCAGGTTGAGCACAGAATAAAATAGGGGGCATTCTATCTTCCCATTAAAGTTATGCGGTTTTAAAGTTAAAAATTAATCTACGTAGAAAAAGCTAAAAACAAGAACGCATAAATGCACTAGAAATTTTAGAAAGTTAATAATAGGCGGTAAAAATATAATTATCAAAAAAATATTACCTTATAAGCATTAGATATGGAAAATAATACATCCAAAATGATTGATATTCTCATAGATTAGAGAATAAATCTACGAATTCTTTAACGTTTACAACATAATTTTGCTTCTGGTTCATTTGAGGGGCCTTTAAAAGCCAAAGATGCCCTTTCAGTCATATAGTTCGAAGCAGGAGAGGTAGACGGTGAAGCAAACTTCAGTTTTGAAGCATTACCTTTTTGATTTTGACGAAAAAGTACAGTATACCCAGTAAAATTATTACCAAGGTAATGTTAACAATATAAAATTGAATAACTGGGTTTCCTGAAGGAGCCTCAAGTTCAAAAGGCAGAAGTGGTAATGATTTATAGGGAGGTGAAAGATGCGAAATGTTCGCGCTCTGATCGGTCTTACGGACATATATGGAACCGTAAGAACCATAAGTATGAGAATAAAAGTTAGAGTTCAAAAAGAAAGGCAGTGTTGATATAAAGCTATGAGTTTGCACAAAATTTCCAAGTTTTTCAAAGGTCAATCTTTATCTACAAAAAAGTAAGAAAGCCAAAATAAATTATGTACCTTTAAAGCACCCAATCCTTACAGAAGGCGGTGGCAAAGCAATTCTTTGCTTGAGGCCAGAAGGTTTCCTGTAACGGATATGTATAGGTAAGGTAAAATTTGTTTTAGATAGCAAATTATCGTATGCCCAAAAAAGGTGGAATTTATTCTCAAGCGCTTTTGAAACCTCATATACAGGAAGTTCAAGCTCAATTGGGGTCGATTTATCCAGTACAGGGAAAATACCGTTCTTTTTTAAAATATTTTTATGGAAGGAAATCAAAGATTCGAGTTGGTATGGATCAATAAAAACATCAGAGGGAAGCAGCTGTGATAGTACAATAACAGACCTTTTAAACTCTGTTTTATCTTGGCACAGAGATTCTTGACTGAAAAACGGAAACTCCTCAAATAAGGCTGTATCTCCTTTACGATCATTATTAAGTCCCTTTAAAGAAGAATCTACTTGAAGATTATACACAATTTTAGGGTGAAGCCCAATAGCCGGGTCTAGACCAGATCTTACAGTTATTGTTGCAAGCGCCCTCATAAAAAACTGTCAAGTATAATTTTAGATTAACAAAATTAAGGGCAAAAGATATAACAGTTGAAATATTAAAAAGTATTGTTTATGTAAACCAAATAATTTTTGCTAGGCTATTGCTTCTGAAGTGGAAAATTCAAATTCAGGTTGATAAAGTGAAATATCGAAGGCAACGGGTGAAATGAATTTAATCGTACTATCAGTATCGCCTGAGCGTTTGCTATTAAATCGAGTAAACACTCCAGTGATGAAGTAGTAAAACAGTTTATAAATGTTACTCTTGGTTGCTGAGAGCAGTTTCCAAATTTATTTTGCCGAAGGACTCCTTCTCATTGCATTATTTTGCCGATAAATCCCCAAATGAGATAAATCTACACAACTGCATTATAGCAAGATTGCAAATTTAAGATTATCATGTCGTGAATGGTGAATGGTGACTTATAAATAAACATTAAAACCATTTTATTATATAAGGCAGTAATTATTGATGTTTAGTTTATTTTTATTTAAAGATCAGTGGTTCCCAAAGTGGTCCATATGGACCCCCAATTTAATTTAATTTGCCACAGACCCCCTCAGCAGCTCAATAAACCCTAGGGGTCTGTACAAACCACTTTGAGAATCACTACTGTAGAGTATAGTATTTTATTTTGTAAATCCCACCATAAATAGTAACTTTTGAAATTTATTTTGATATATACTTTTCATTATATTTATATTACAATAAAAACACTTGTATTAGACCCAATAACATCACTTTTAAATTATAAAGTAAACTGCTCTAGATTAGAAAGAGTAGGGAGTGCAGCATAGTTGGGAGGGCGTCCTACTATCACCCCTCATGTCATGGGTTCCAATCCCATCGTGGCAGAAATTGTATTTCTGTTCCAAGAGGATAGCAATACATGTGGATTCATGCACCATGCCTTGGTCTGACCAAGCAAATCAGTGAAGTTAGATCATGTAATCCCAGCCTATCAGAACATTTGCAGGATGGCTTTACCCCCAGTACTTGGGTTTTGTCCTCCACTCCTATATTTTTGCTCCCTACTCCCTATCCTCTCTATCAGTGTGGTGTATTTGTCCCAAGGTCAGCCCACCTCAAATAAAAATAAAATTAGATCAGAAAGAGTAAACCTATAGTAACTGGCCACCTGTAGCTATAGAACAGCAAAGCCATTACTACTATACAATCTAAGCTATCTAAGGCAAACCTACCAGATATCTAATATGCCAAAAAAAGACATGGCTTCTACTGTGGGTATTCAGCTACCCAGAACAACAACCAGAATCCAAAAAGCAACTCCATTCTGGTGAGGGAGGAAATAGAACCACTGAAGGAGAGGTGAAGAAAATACTGATCAATGAACATGGAACCAGCACCCAGGGTTAAGCTGAGACAGGCACTATTGCTATCCAGGAGTAGAGCCATTGGCCACTCTCTTCTTTGTGGATGATTGTTGGTATGTAATGAGCATGGGGTTTGGCTGGTTTAGCTGAACACTGGAGCTTTTCTGCAACCTTATAGTCCTAGGATTCCTCACACTTCCAGTCAATCTGATGACCACTTGTTGCTTGCCACTTACCTGGGACCTGCACCATTTTCTCTCCTACCTGGCCATATTTCTCAACCTCATAGATATTGTTTTCAGTAGAACTAAATCTAAACTGCTACTAACAAAAGGTATCTTTGTGTTGGCAGTTTGGGGTACATGAGCAGCCTCTTGTGCCTGTAACAAATTGGAAAAATCCCTGTTCTGACCACCATGTAATAAATAATTCTTTGGTGCACTGACAAGCAACCAAAGTAGCCTAACTGAGTAGGGAGAGTTTTGGGGCACTGACAGCATCAAACATTGCCTACTATGAGTTGGTTATGCAAGGGTCAAATAGTGGTTGGTCTGACCCAACCACATGAAAGCTTCCTCAAAATGAAATCACCTAAAAAAAGACTACAGGTATGCAAGGTATGCAAACCCTGAAACATCCTTTATTTTTATCCTGGAATATAAAAATGAAGGTGTCCACCAACCAGAGCTCATCTGGAGAGCAACTGACAATGCTCCCCAGGAAGGGACATGCTAGGGTAAGAATTCCAAACTGAGTTTTGGAATGGGTGGGCATGCCTTATAAAGGCAGTGCTTTGGGGCCCTCACCCAAGCTGTTAATTAGGCTTCTGTGAGCCTAATTGATAGCTTGGGTGAGGCACAACCCAGCATAAAAAATGATAAACCAAAAATGTTTTTATAAACAATCTGACTCAAATTCAGAAAATCCTAATCTGAGTTGGAATGTAACAATGGGACAACCCCATTTGTTACATCACCCCCACTAAAGGAAAAACCCCTCCCTGAAGAGGTGCCCTCAGCAGAAAGCTGCTACGATGAGGGCTTCCTGGGGCGAGTTACCTCAAGCCCTGAGAAAATTAGCCCGGATAAACTCTGAGCCCCTTGAAGAAACACAGATGGCAGGATCAAATTGCCACTGGGCTGCCAGAGTTAGCCCACCTGGCATAAGGAGGCACGCCCAGCATGTGGCTGTGTTGCGCCCCCCCTCCCAGGCCCTGTTGGTGATGGTCTTCCCATCCTGACTGGGAAGGTGCTTTTGCCATGGAAAATGTGAGTGGGGTGTGCAGTCCAGCATGGCTGGACGTCCGACCCCTTTCTGGGCAGACCATCCAAGGGGTGAGGGAGCCCTGCTGGGACAAGTCCCCTTGATGCTGCCAAATCCCTGGCGGGTGGAAGGCCCTACCAGGAAAATTAACCAATGGTCACTTCAAATCCAGGGTTGGCCATCAGTCACTGGCTCCCACCGGTGCTGGTTACTTGACAACCAGGATCAAGTGACCACTGAGGTTGGCTAAACTGGGGACTGGCAGCGCGCAAAGCATTGAGTTTGTAATTATGTAATGAATTGGAAAAACTTCAGTTTTGACTGCCATATGATAAATAATTCTTTGGTGCACCAACATGCAACCAAAGTAACATAACTGAGTAGGGAGAGGTTTGGGGCTCTGACAGTGCCAAACATTGCCTACTACGAGTTGGTTATGCAAGGGTTAAATAGTGGGTGGCCTGACCCAACCACGCAAAAGCTTCCTCAAACTGAAATCACCCAAAAAAGACCACAGGTATGTAAGGTATGCAAACCCCAAAACATCCTTTATTTTTATTCTGGAATATAAAAATGAAGGTGTCCGCCGACCAGAGCTCATCTGGGGAGCAACTGACAATGCTCCCCAGGAAGGGAAATGCTAGGGTAAGAATTCCAAACTGAGGTTTGGAATGGGCGGGTGCGCCTTATAAAGGCAGCGCTTTGGGGCCCTCATCCAAGCTGTTAATTAGGCTTCTGTGAGCCTAATTAACAGCTTGGGTGAGGCACAACCCAGCATAAAAAATGATAAACCAAAAATGTTTTTATAAACGATCTGACTCAAATTTGGAAAATCTTAATCTGATTCAGAAAGTAATGGATGGGACAAACCTATTTGTTATAGTGCCCCTTGCATGCCCAAACCTGAGGCAGCAAGGAAAGTAATAACTAGAGATACTGCTACCATCATCACTATAATACAGGAATTAGGACCCACCATTGGCCTGAGGGAGAAACTTCAGCAGGAGATTATTTAAATTTAAATAATCTAATTAAAATAATTACATATAGTGGTTTTTTCAATGTTGATTTTAGTAAATTAGAAAATAATAAGAAATCCAACAGCCTTCACTTGAAGGTTGCTGGATCTTATACTATGGGAAAATGTGGATGCATGGGTCATGTGTTCTCAGAGCTTGTCATTGATTTTACAATGTTATCAAGTAGGTCCCTTTACCAATCAATTAACTAACTTCAAATTATAGCTAAACAAATTGGTTTTATTTGCCTCAAAAACTATTAACACTATGCCCCTAATTAGGTGTACTTTCCCTTAAAACACATGTTTCAAAGAATATTTCACTATATATAATTCTTTACATGTGCTTATCCCAGGTGTCATATTTACTTTATTAATAAGAGCTTGTAAGGAGAGTGTCTGTAACTCTCACATTCCCAGTGAGGTGGTGTGAGATGCACAGCCACACCGCCAGAGAACCAGTCATTAGAAGTATGGTAAGCAGGGCACCACAGAGGGTGCTGGAGCCAAAGTAACCCAGGGCAAGGGTGTACAATGCGGTGTATAGTAGTTGGTAACAAATAAAAAACAACACTTGGGTGGACACTAAAGGGGAATTAAACCTAAGCGGAGATCTGTGCTAAAGTGCTTGGGTGCCTCAGTCTGGAGGGGACCAGGGAGCATAGCAGTGCACCAGATTTGGTAGATAATTTTGTGTAAATAAATTGGGCAACCTTGTTAGAGACCTTTCTGAGGAGGTCAGCGTGCAGGTTCACCCAACAAACCATTTTTAAAAAAATGTTAACTAACAAGAAAATTTTATTAAGGAAGCTGACTAACGAGGAAAGTTAGTCTCATATAAACATAATTAATCAAAGGGGGTGAATCATTGATTGGAGGAAATTGTGCTAAGCCTAAGCAATCCAATTGGTGCACCCTACCATTGACCAGGGTACTGTAGCTTGATATTGACTGAAATTGAGTTATGGATTGTAGGTAAAGCTGACCCAATTTTGCAATTTCAAAAATCAAACGGTTTTCAAAACCCTGTTTGCTAAGCAAATGAATTAAACCATCATTATTGATGATATAGCTGGTGCAATTTAATGCCCTTTCTTTAACACAGGGGTGAGCATCACACACATCCCCAGGACCAACCTGGGCATATCTCACTTGCACCCAGCGTTGATCCAGGGTATGTTTGAGGTTAGGAAGGCCTTATAATTTGACCTTTTTGGCCTCCTAATGGCCAGCTTGATCTTTGCAATTAGTGCCCTCAATTATATCATAAAGCCATGACAGAGCGCCTCTTGGAGCCTTATGCATGGAAAGGGTTTTTACACCAATAGCCTTAGCATTATGGACTCTTCTAAAAATTACAGAATAATTGTTAGATTTTCTGTACTAATTGTTCTGTCAAGACTCTGATATGACTGGACAATAAGGCTAAGTGCTTATGGCAGAATGGGTGATATTGTCCAAACTGAGTAGTATAAAATATTGATAAGATCTCCTTGATATAAGGCAATAGGGTGATACCAAGCTTAAAATAAATAATTAAAGGATTGCCTCTAAATCAGGCAATGAGGAGATGTTGTATATGACAAATAATTGGTATATCACTTCAAACTAAGGTGATCATGAATTTAATGAATAGTAGACTTTGCCAGAACCAATGAGAATATAGTGGAAATGAATAGTCTAAGAAAAAGGGTTGGTATTGACCAAAGTTGCTTATATAAGTGAGATGAGAATATTGAAACAAGAAGGATTGTTGGTAGGAAGAGAGCATGGAACAGAATAATTATGCTATTTATATTATACTAAATAAAGTAGTGTTGCTGAAGCTGTATTTTCATATTTGATTAAAGTTTTTACCATTTGTTTTGGACACTGGCAATATTCACATCATCCATCTGTTGCTCAATGGGATTGACCCTGTGCAAAAACCTTATGGCATATCTCCACATATCGCTAAAATTATAACATTGGTGCTCATTACAGGGGGCCCATTGATCAACACCAAAAAAATAAATAAAAAACAGCAGGCGTCAGCTATGTTGCATCAGGCTTGCACTGAAAGGTAATCCTCCTGACACACTATGCCAACCAAATATGTGGAAATCAAACTTTCCTTGGACGCTGTGCTCAAAAGGCAGGATGAGCTTCTTCAGGAAGTTTGTATTGATAAACTGCCTCTGTTTGATCATGATGGGAATATCCATGGGTTCTTTAAGCAATTTGAGTTTTTGGAAGAAGGAGCCTTAGATCAGCATAAAGCAAACCTGTCAGTATCCACCTTTAATGTTGGAAGTGCCAACCAAGTCATCTGCTAACTTACAAATAGTTCCGTTACATACCAAGAAGTGAAGGATACTATGCTGCAGTTGCTATGAGGAACTGTGAAGATGTCACAGTGAAAGGCTTTTCTTGACTATCAGGTTTCAGCATAATGTGACCCTCACCGCATATACTGATTGATTTACAATGGAAGCCCACATCTTAATTGGGGCAAGAACTTTATCTGAATCTGATGTGTGCATTGTAATGACCTCCGCAGTGAAGCCGTACTGCAGGATCTACAAGTCATGATTTCATTTTTGGAGGATGATGTACCCCTGCTCAAAGCTGTCCAAATTTTGTGCCATCTATCATATACCTTTACTCCGCCCAATACAGAGTGGAATCTATAGCAGCCATTGCTGAAACTTCTTATTTTGGAAATTATCCCGCTCTCTTCAGAGTCCACCTAGTAACCTGTGGCCTTATTATAACCATGCACCTTGCCCTCAGCTGAGTTACAATCAGCAGTTTAACTAATGGACTGAGCCTGTTTACACCGGCCACCCACAGTCCAACTTTTTGGCTTCAGCCATCTTACAATAATCAAGGACAAAGGCCCTACACGGTAAATTGCTTTTATTGCAGTCGCCCTGGACACCTGACATGGAGTTGCCCCAATCGTCAGGTCTGTTACATCAGCAGGATCAGTAATATAAGGGAAAGGTCATAGCGTAGTAAAGTTGGGACTCTCTAGCTCTGCTATCCCAACCCCAAACGTCCCACCTGAATCTATCAACGTATATTCAGCGGAAGTCCCTCAGTACTATGATGCATTCTTATATCATCAGCCAGTTGGAGGGGTGATGTATTGATATGAGCGCAAGCCAAGAACATGGCAACAGAAGGACTTATGGAACAACTGAATCCTTATGCCTGTCAAATGTTTGACTAAATTTCTATAGATGAGCTGATCCATCCTCTGATGCGCCTTCCCTGAAGGGAGTAAACGTCGCCCTCCATGTGGAAGCTATTGTTGAAGAATATCTTAAAGTCGGTGAGTTTTTATGAGTTTCTTTGGGAAAAAAGATCCTATAAATGTCCACGTATTAAACAGTCAAAATTCATCTTACTCTGAGTGTACATATTGTGACATTGTTGTAGCAAAGACCCAATTCTGCACTATAATATATATGGGCGCTCCAGTTAACATAGTTTTCACTAATTTGATGGTGAAGTTGACATTAATACCTGATTTAGAACATCACATGATATATGGGACTTCTGGAGCGGATAACACGGTCTCTGAGGGAGCATACAGTGTGCTTCCTTTGCGGTTTAAGTCTATTGTCATTGTAGCTCTGGCGATAATATTACTGAACAGCAACTACAACCTGCTAATTAAAACTTCTTCCATGCGACAGATCAGGACTATTGTTGATATGATGAAGAAAACATTTGAAATTTTGCTGCAGCGGATCCCAATTTACTTAACCTCTAGCGGAGTGCCAAAGGATCTGATGCATATAGGACATATCAACCTAGCTTATAGTGATGGAGTGATTCCAGTGCGCTACCATCAATTAAAAAATAAGACCCAGGCCCTTCCCCAGCAGAAAATTCAATATCAAGGGTTGCCTCTCAGAGCTGTGGGGCCTACATCCATCCCTTCAGATAAGAGTGTTAGTAAACACCAAGTTAGAGGTAGAAGTACTAGATGGGCTCTATGGGGAGGTTATTAGGCCTTATCAGCAATCGCAACTTGAGCCCC
Organism: Massospora cicadina; assembly: GCA_022478985.1. Classification (NCBI taxonomy): domain Eukaryota; kingdom Fungi; phylum Entomophthoromycota; class Entomophthoromycetes; order Entomophthorales; family Entomophthoraceae; genus Massospora; species Massospora cicadina. The sequence continues at coordinate 119,814 of JAKSZP010018580.1, read as the reverse complement.
ATGTGGCCCCAGGCATTATACTTCTGGGACATGAGGAGATTAAGGTTTTACTAGAAAACTTACAAAAAGAATAATTGTAGATCCGCCGCCAGAAAATACTGGCATATTTAATCTTGACCCCAGTTGAGGAGGTCCTTCAGGTCCATGAATTTGGGTCACTAGATGAATTTGGTCTACCTGTCAAATGGCAGCATGGCATAATGGCGGTGGTACCACGCAAAAATTTAATGGGGTTATTGTAAGAACAGAAGGATCAGGAGATATCTTTATTTCTAAAATATAAGGAGATTTTTGCTATAAATGACCATGATTCAGGGTGCACTTGGGGGTGGTCCATCAATTGGACACTGAAGATTATCCCCCATCAGGTCTCAGATAATCCGCAAATTGAGAGCAGATGAAGAGGTAGTCACCAAAGAAATTGTTAAACTGCTAGAGTAAGGGATTCTCAAACCATTTTTAAGTCCATAGCTTCACCTGTTCTAAATGTAAAAAAGAAGGACAGTACCAACTGGGTAGTAATTGACTACTGGAAGCTCAACAGTATCACCAATAAGGACTTGTATCCCTTTCCACGGATTGATGATGCTTTGTATCAGTTGGGAGGAGCTCATTACTTCCCAGTGATGGATTTGATATTGGGGTACTAACAAATTGAGTTGCCCACAGTGGAAAAGGAGAAATGCTCCATAATCACATCCAAAGGGCTTTTTCAAATGACATGTATGCCTCAAGGGCTATGTAGTGCCCCAGCTATTTTTCAACGGGCCAAAAACATCATTCTTGGCAATCTGAAGCTGTCATACGTTCTCATGTACATTGACAATATCATTGTCTTCTCCCACACGTTTTCCAAGCACCTTACCCATTTGGAGGGGGTATTCCGCCAGCTTGCTGAGGTCAACATCAAGATCAAGCCCTGTAAATGTCACTTCTTCAAGGACCAACTGGAGTACATAAGGTTTGTGGTAGAGCCGATGGGACTGAAACCTCAATTGGCCAAGGTGGAGGCTATCTGAAAAATGACTACGCCAAACTATAAGCATGACATCCAAGTATATTTGGGGATGGATGGCTACTACCAACGCTTTATACCAAGCTTCAGCTGTATGGAGGTCCGCTGTTTGAGTTACTAAAAAAAGATGCCATATTTGAATGGATGTAACGTGACAATGCTCCTTTAATAAACTTTGAATGGTATTATTTAGTACGCGGTGCTGCGCTACCCAAATTTTGATAAAGAGTTTATCACCTAGACGGATACATCTCTTTTCACCATTGGGGCGGGCCTATCTCAAAAAAAAGATGAGGAGGAAGAGCACCCTGTTGCATACTGAAGTCAGAGCCTGAATTGCCATGAATGCAATTATAGTGTGACTGAGCATGAGTGCTTAGCAGTGACCTACACATATAAGCAATTTAGGGTGTATTTGCATGGAGCAAAGTTTAAAGTTGTAACGGATCATAATTCTTTATGCTGGTTGCAGAATCTCAAGGAGCCTGAAGGGAGCCTAGCCCAATGGACTTCAAACTGCAGACTTATGACTTTGATATCCTCCACCAACCTGGAGCAAAACAGAACGCTGATTGCTTGTTGAGACTACCAATAATTGCCATCACAGAGGATCTGAGTGATGTGATGTACAATACATGATCAGAGGAAATATAATTAAAACAGCCTCAAGTCATAAAGGCATTAGACAAGATGTGAGCTAATACCTTTCAGCAGAATGGGAGCTGTATATTTGTATTGGAGATTCTACGGTGAACTTTTTGTGACCCTTGGCATGGCCAAGCATCATTATGAGTGCATTTAAGGCAGTTGGACATGGTGGATTGCACAAGATGCTGGAAATATTGCACCTTCGGTATTATTGCAAAAGCATGAAATAATATGTGCTTGAGACAATTTCCTGCTGCCTTCAGTGCCAAGTGGAAAGGCCTTTATTCCACAAGACCTCATACCAGCTAGTTAAACCACATTTAGCTTGGAATATAGTTTCCATGGATGTCATTGACCCCCTGTTGAGTAATTGACTGGACCTAATCGTCATATATATTCAATAGGGACATAATAATGTTAACATGCTTATTTATTATGGATATATTGGATATCAGTGATTATGGATCAGGAATATCCTAAGCTTATGCAAAGCTTGGGATCCGCGTCCTAGCAATTTCACTTAATAATATTCAACTATGATGACATGGGCTTGAGGGCTTTATTGGTTAGGTCATACTTAATAATAAGTATCAACTTAATGACTCGGGCACGTGGGCTTTGTTGGTCTATGTCAAAATTAGTATCTAATATTAGTCGAGTTTTTGATTGAATTAATTACTAATTAGTGGTATGAATCCCCTTGGTATGTGCTGATGATTGCTTGTGAAAGAATATCAGTTTAGCTATTTGTAGATGCATCTGAAACGCTGTCTTGATAATATTGACATTATTTACACCAACCCTGAGGCTGTGTGAGATGCCCTGAGTCAAAGTATTTGTAGACCCTCAAATGAACATTTTACGTGTTCCTCTGGCCAAGTGCCATTGAAAATGATAAGTCATGGGTAAGAGTGGTGAACATTGACCCTATAATTTATCTCCAAGTTGATACTAATAAAAAACAATCAACTATTACCACTATATTATAGTTTAATTATAAGCTTTTTGTGTTTAATACTTTAAGTTGTATTAAGTCGAGTATTTACTTGGGATCAGTAAGATCAGGGAAGCGTGCCATCGTCCAAGTAGCGACAGGAGAAACAAATTTCAAGTGCTATTACAAAGGAGTTATATCTTAACTAGTCACCGTCTGGTCTATTGTCCTCATACAATAGATGTTTGAAACTCCACCATACCGCAGAAGAAGAACCAGCCATATGTGAAGACCAAAATTCAACACAGCCTGCAAATGAGAGCTAATTAGTCCATATACATTTTGGTGGCAATTGACCACTTGACCAGGTGTGTAGAAGCATGGGCGATCAGGGTTTTGGGGAGGTCTCAGTGGCCAAGTTCATAATGGAATGTATCATCCAGCAACATGGCTGTCCTCACTTAATCTTTACCAATAATGAACTAACTTCATCTTTCACATCCTCCCAAAGCTAAACAAGCCAATGGCCATCCACGGGGTTCTGGTGACCCCATATTACCCTGAGTCCAATGGTATGGTTGAGCAAGTTAATAGAACCTTGGTGAACATACTCTGAAAATTAGTATTGGATTGACCTTCATATTGAAGTTCCCTCCTATCCACCGCCGCTTTGCATAAAATACTAGCTATCATTCTGCCACGGGGAAGAGTCCCTTCCGGTTACTATTGGATGGCACCCAGCTCTACCTACAATACTCTATGCTTGAGTGGAAGATACCAGCAGAAGAGATCCTCAACCTTACTTGACTAACCTAGCTAACACCTTAATCAAGCTGCAAACCAAAGCATACTCTAGATTGGCCAAAAAGATAAAGAATCAGGCCGCCAATCAGCTATGACATAGTGAGCTAGCTCAGTTTAAAGAAGAAGAGATGGTTATGTTCCATGACCAGCATGGGTTCTGTCTAATGCATAAGTTGGCCAACTTCTGTATTTGTCCGTAAAAATAATTATGAATTTGGGTAATGACGCCTACACTATCTAGAACCTCACAAGTGGTCAGATCATTAACTGAGTGCACAAGAAGTTCCTTCAAACGTATAAACAATAGGAGACTTATTGTCCAGTCAAGGGGGTAATGTTGAGACCCTGATATGACTGGATGATAAGCCCCAAAAAGCTACGGTGGATTGGTTAAAATTCCGCTGACAACAATTTACTATTTACAAATATTTGAGCGCCTTGGGATAAGGCAATATCGAGCCAGGAAGGTTAGTTATTGGTTTGCCCCCAAATTTGGTGATATATGATATTTATTCATGATGAATAGTTAGGAAAATGCCTTAAACTAAGGCAATAGTGAAGTTACATAAAATAAACCCTGCTGGGACCTCACAGTTATGAGGATGAACCAATGAGAACATAGCGTTAAAGAATAGGCTAAGCAAAAGGATTGGTACTAACCTAAATTGCTGATATATAAGCGAGATGAGAAGATTGAAGGAAGAGGATTGTTAGGAGTAAGAAGAGATTGGAGCAGGAAGGATCTTATAAATAGTATTAAATTAGTTTAAGTGGTGTAATCAGGGCTAATTGCTCCTTTTTTAAAGTCTTTTTGTTTTTTCAAGGACTGGCAATACCAATATCGTCCATCCAATGCTCAGTGGAAACCAACCCTGTGCAAACTTTTATGGCATATCTCAATGATATTGCTAAAACTATAACTGAGATTTTATATATTCTAATCCATACATTTGTGAACCACTCACCTACCATGGGGTGCTAGATCCTGCTTATCAGGGATTCCTAACTATTCTGATAGCTAATTTCACTAAGCTCTCTGTACAAATACTTGAACCCAACCAAATGCATATGTCTAGAATTTAACCGCTGATCAAGTTGAATTTATATATGGGTGTGCAAGTCTACATAATTTAGGGATCGATGATTACACCATTATCAGTCACATAGATGTAATGATAGGGGAACACTTCCTTCTGAGAAGCAGCGTCAGGCGGATTCTCAGATTGAAGAGTGTGCTGACATATTTCCAATGGTGTGGATAACTTTGGAATAATGAAAGGTGTACAGCACCTATTGCTTACAGGTGACTTTTCTCCTCTCCGCGTGCAGCCCTACCATAAGTTGAAGGTTGAAGAATCCCAGGTGTTGACTGAAATAAAGCACTTACTGGACGCACAATTACTCAAGCCATCACAAAGTCTATAAGCCTCTACCTTGTTGCTCATATGAAAAAGGATGAGGCTATCAGTTCATAATAAAAAACTGCCGGATGAATGCCCTAACCCAAAAGGACAATTATCTCTACCCCGGTTTGATAATTCCTTGCAACTCTTAGCCATATCCCAATTCTTCTCATACATATAGCTTGCTAGTGGCTACTGGAAGATCGAGCATGAAGTGGAGGATCTGGAGAAATGTGCACTCATAGCAAATTTTGGTTTGTATGACCTAAATGAATGTCACAAGGGCTATGCAACGCCTTGACCACTTTACAAAGGGTTATAGATTAGTCTGTTTGGGGACCTGAAAATGTCCTATGTGTTAGTCTACTTCAATGATGTAATCATGTTCTCCGGAACTTTTAACCAGCACCTTGCTCATCTGAAAGAGGTGCTCAGATGTCTCCAATTTGTTTTACTCAAGCTTAACCCAGCCAAATGCTAGTTTTTATAAACTTACATTGAATTTTTTGGCCATAAAGTTACCCATGAAGGGATCACGCAATTACCAGATAAAGTGATTGTTTAAGAAGATGCCTTAATCCTCCAGCTTTTGCATATTCAGTTATTCCTAAGGATGGTGGCTATTACCACCAGTATATCTCTCACTTCACCCTGTTCACTGAACCTCAGATTTACCTGGTACTTAAAGAGATTCCAATACAATGTGAAGAACTGAACAAGCTTTTGAGGACTCAAGGAAATCTCTCATGACAGCCTCTGTATTGATCCATTCTGAGATTGACTAGGATTTATACTCTTCACTTAAGCTAGTGATGTAGCTTTCAGGGATATCCTGGCACAGCTTGATGCCAATCAAGTTGGTCATCCTATAGCGTACTTTAGTAATACAATAACTCAGGTGGAAAGAAAGTATAGTGCCACTGAGGGTGAGTGCTTAGATGCCTTTCTTGCTATTAAGCATCCCGCCATTTTCTATATGGAAACCATATCACAGTAGTTACATATTATGCCTCCCTGCAATCGCTACAGAAAATAAAGGACCTAGATGGATGGCATGCCTGATGGGCACTCAAACTATAAAATTTATAACTTAACAATCCTCATCATGCGGTTATGATTAACCAGAACGCTTATGGATTGGCTCAACTACCCATATTGACCCTCTACACCTTTGAGGAAGATCGACCTTATGACCTAATTGAGAAAAAGTGGAATAAAACCAAAAGACTTCTGCAGTTCAGCTTTGACAGTTTAGACCTTTATTGAGTTGGGAATGTTATAAAACTTTTTGGATCCTCTTGGTTGCTTTATGTCCGTCCCTCAGCTAGAATAGAGAACACTATCGATGGCCATTCAACTGTAGGTCATGGTACTGCTAGAAAAACCTATCAGTGGTTGTGAGAGTGATGTTATTAGAAGGTATGTTTGTAAATCAAAGACATTATTGTTTCCTGTCTTACTTGTGCTAACCAGAAACCCCTCAAAGTCCCTTTAGCAACATCATGTTGTGAGTCCTATCGCCCCATTTGATACTGTCAGCATTGACATCATTGGTCCACTCCCTATGGCGATGTATGGCCACTGGTTTCTCATAAGTTGGTTGACCATTTCACTAAATGGGTTGAGTTCATCTCAATTACCTCGGTCACTTCTAAAGCAACCACTTCAATTTTACTTAAAAAGGTCTTCATCCGCCATGGTAGTCCAAAGGTATTTCTGTCCAATAACAGCATAAACTTCATTCCCACATAATCATTGACCTTAATATGTTGATGGGTACTTATACCTCCTTATTGGTCCTATCACCTTCTACCAACAGAGCAATGGAGTGAGTGAATGGAACTCTATTTGTCATCCTCCGCAAAATAATTTAAACCAGTCTATCTAGGTGGAATGAATATCTTCTGGCAGCCATACTAGCATACAACATGAGTTATCATTGGGTTATCCAGATGTCTCCCTTAAGTCTCTATATGGATGAGGACTGGTCCTGCACTCAAGTGTTCAACCCATATTGGAGACCTCCACCCTGGAAACAGCTGAGCTTGTTATGAAAAAGGCTGAAGGGTGAATTAATTCAACTGAAAGTCATAGCTGCCAATTCTATTTGGAACTATCAGTAAAATTAGAGGTAGATCAAAGCAATGATCAAAAACCAATTTTGTCTGACTACCAGCTAAGGAATCTGGTATTTTCTACCTTTAGTGGCCAGAGGGTCAGTTCCATAAACCTGATATGTCATAGTTCAAACCATACCGCGTGATCTACCATAGAGTTATGAATATTCATTTGTCTCCATCCAATCAGCTTCATCTTAAATTGAGTCCGCGCCAGGCTCCTTTGAAGTCATGTCCCTCATTGACAAGATCTTGAGGTGTATTGTCAGGAGTGATGGAATTTGGCTCATGGAACTAAAGTTTTAATGACAGATGATTCATCATCTTCTCAAAAGAGTTCTGCCACTGCAGAAGCAAATGACCCACCATGAGTGATGAACTTGAGGATGAGCTGCTAAACACTCATGTCTCTCCCAATTTCTCTGAAGCAATTGCAAAAGTTCTTTCCAGAAAGAATTGTATGAACCTGAAGAATCAATTGAAAAGCATTAGATTCAGTGGAATTTTCTCATTATGCTGCACTGATTTGGAAACACTGAATCTTACCCAATCCCAGACCTCAATTAATCTATAGATATCCTAAATCTTACATTTTAAATTTTATTTGGGAAAGCCAACCATGGGATGGACACTTCTAACAAACTCAAACTAAAAACACCAAAGAAAATTGGGAGGCACCCCAGAGGAGCCGAAGCTACCTCCTGTAGCCATCAGAACTGCCAGGGGAAGGAGGAGGGAGAGTGAAAGGGATAGGCTGGGGTCAAAACTGAACACAAATGAAGGAAAAGGATCCGACGCAGGGACCAGATGGGAAACCAGGATGACTCACCCGGTGTTGGCAGGATGGTAGGTGGCCATACAACCAAGCTTGAAAGTGATCCATAAGGTGGGAATGAAGCGATGTACAGCTTCACGTAGGGTTGGGGTAGTGCCATAGAGTGCATCAAGGACAGTGGTGTTTATCGTCCATAGTGCTATTGCAACAATTAAGGCATGGAGCGATGGGTGGATAGGGGAGGCCATGGAAAAGGCGGAGATGTTTTTGGACAGGCTGAAAGCCTGCTCACTCTCCTGGCAAAAGAGGCGCATAACATCTCGCCAGTTTGCCTGTGAAGGCGGGCAATCTTCCAAGTGATGAACTAAAGATCCATATTTACCACATACAAAGCATGAAGTTTGAGAAGCATTGGACCGCTCAGCCATGCAGTACACTTTTCTCAGGCAACTCCACACATGGGAGCGAATTTGGGTTTATAAAAGAGGATATTGAGTGTACCACCAAAAGTCCTTCTGGGTCTCCAAAGAGTATGGGATGTCAAGCTTGTCAAGGTAGTCCACTTGGGCAACGAGGTGGGGACGTTGGGGTACCAGATTGTTTAAAACGACTTGCCCAAGGACCTCTTGTTTGAAACGGGGAGTAGGGCGCCCCTCTGGGCGGTGTGACCACTGATGCTAATTCTACACTCAGCGCTCTGCATGGAGAGTAGAATTTGTTTGTGTGTGGGGCGACATCCCATGTAGGCTCAGGGCAGAGGGATGCAAGGCAGGATAGCTTAGCAGAGAATGTGGGTGGGCAGGATTGCTGAGGCCCAGGGCGAGAGAAAAATTGGAGCAGACCGTGCTTGACCAGTATTGGGATGGGAGTGTAGGGATGGTGACTTCAGCGATCCATGTGCCAAATGTTTTGGTGGCAAGGCCTCGTAGTTGAGAGGGCCCATACCACCACTATGGCGTGGGACAAACATGACATCCAGGCGCACAGGGGGGGCTTAACCAAATCCACCCTTGTAGGAGGGCGTATAAAGAGGTGAAGAAAGAGTGGAAAAGGTGATAACATGGGCCACAAACCAGAATTTAGATAGGATCATAGAGTTGGCAATCACAACCCAGCCTGGGATGGTAGTCTTGTGGACTCAGAGGGAAGCGATGCTCTTTTTGACATATCTAGAATATGGTGCTCCATCACCAATGAGGCGTACTCTCCCGCCTCAAGCCACACACTTAAATGGCGTACCAGACCAGCAGTGGGTCTAAACAAAAGGGAGCACAAGCAGGGTGGTATGGGGTGGTCAAGACAAGCAAACATGAGAGCTAGCTGCTGAAGCAGGTAGGTAACGGGGTGCAGGTGTCTAGCGTGCTTGGTACCGGCTGAGGAGGATGATTTCAGTTTTGGTGGAGTTAAGTGTGGCATTACTTACCCTGGAGTAATCCTGGATAGTAGCCTCTTACGCATGCATCTTGGTTGTTGGACACCCCAACCACACAATCATCATCAAATGACAGCATCTTAACTAGTGCTTGGCCTTGTACATAAACACCAGTAAGGCGGGCATTCACATTGCGTAAAAGTGGTCAAGGATGAAGTTGTACAAGAGTGTGCTTAAAGTGTCCCCTTGGCGGAGGACCCTTTGAGGGTGAACCACATCAGTGAGAAAGCCAGGGCCACGCACCGCCATTGTGGCGGATCATATAAGAAACATCACCCAATTAATGAAATGATGGGGGAGGTGGAATTTGTGGTGGCAGGCTTTGAGGTAATCCCAGTTGACCCTATCATAAGCCTTCTACTGGTCTAGAAAACATGTGCTCCAGTAGCCGTGGATTGGCAGACGTTGGCTACAGAATGTATGTTGTCCCATATAGACCGCTTGGGAATGAAACCAAATTGATCAGAGGAGATGATATCAGAGGTAACTTCCCCTAGTCGGTTGGCCATGATTTTAGTAAATAATTTAGTATCTATGTTAATAAGTGATATGAGGCACCAGTTGGACAAGTCTAGCTTATCCCATTTTTTATACAGCGTTATTGTGTACGCCTCCTGACCCCCAGGAAGGAGGCATATTTCTAACAAACACTGGTTCATTAAGGCAAGCAACGAAGATGAGAAATAATTAAAATATTTCTTAAAGAACTCATAAGGAATCTCATCTGAACCTGAGCACTTCCTGTGCGGTGCAATGCAAACAGCATTTCAGAGTTTGTCCCGAGTAATTAAATTCATCAACACCAGGTAACAGGAAGTGGTGCAAATATGTGCACTATTGAGAAACTCTTCAACTTCAGCTGTTTCAACCGGATCTGAGCGATACAATTCAGAGTGATAGTTTCAAACTTTGATTGCCACTTCAGCCAGAGTTTCTGCGTTGGGTGGTCCAGCTGCCATACCTGTGTGCAGGCTAAGCTCTGTGCAGTGTGAAGAATTTTTGGAAAAATAGGAGAGCACATGTCACCCACCATTATATTTTTCACTTTGAACTAAACACAAACGCAGTGTTTGTGTTGTCTTACCAGTGTGTTGAGATGAGCAGACACTTCTGCCCACTTACAACCCCAAGCTGGGCTGTATCCTGCAGCAGGGACATAAGACTCCAGGTGGCTCACTTCTGCAAGCGTGCGCTTAATTACTGCTAATGCAGCCTGAGAGGGACACAATGAGAGGTGGCGTGCCTAAAAGATGGCGTTCACTTTGAAGGTAGACCAGGTAGTTGGTGGGTCCGTACAGAACAGTGTGGTAAACTCTGGTGCTAAAGTTTTGGTGTTCACCCATGAGGAGAACCTGGGCGACGTGATCTCATCTGGACGAAGTTTGCACCACTTTGGTGCCTGTGCTGCTGAGTCTAACAAAGAAAAGGAATTGACACCAACCTGTGGTTGAGAAATTGATTCTTGTCATTGTAAAGTGTACAACCCGATACTAAAAGTGCAACGGGGCAAGAATAAGGTCAATGTGGGACATAAACCTCAGCTGACCGTTGTGCACATGGGGAAGGGACATGTTGGGAAGCAGAGGTGCATGTTTGGGGAGGGTATTAAACAGCCCCAAAGTGGCGTTTAGAACGCATAGTTTGACGTGCCCCTGTGGAAGCGGGGTAGGCGTTAATGGCCAGTAGTTGGTGGCTGGGTTGGCCCAGAAATTCGGGTCACCCACCACAAATGGATCAAGGGGAAGTGGAAGGGTAGTAATGGCTGAGAGGAATTCATGGCGAGCCTGCACACAGGTCAGGGCATAAATATTAATGATAGCATGTAATTCATTGTCCCATGAAAAGGACAAAAAAGCACATCCCCATTGAGGTACAAATTTTTGGAAATAAATTTAAAACTATGGGTCACATGTATAAGAACCCCACATTGTGGTGACCAAAAGGAAAGGGAGAGAGGAGCATGGTTACCCATGTTTCCTCAGCACTGTGTGGAAAGTGGGTTTTTCTGAATGGCCAGGATGTCCACAGGTAAATTGTTCTTTAAAAACTCAGTTTCCTAGCCCAGGATAGCGAGGCTTTGAGTCCAGCAATGTTCAAGTTCCCTACTGTGAAGGTTCCCCCCATTGCACCTTAGGTGCTAGGGGAAGGGCTCCATTTCCCATCCTTTGCCACTTTTGCAGAAGTTTTTTTTAAAACCGTTTCTGGTGCTTTATATGAGGTCTTAAGTGATCCTTCACTTAGGATGTAATATTAATATTTTAGCAGTTGCTTTTTTTTGACATTTTGGATTGCTGTGCTCCTGCGGTGCATCATCAAAGGTCAACAAAAATTTGGGAGAGAAATGGGTGGTAGAATTGGTCTCTATTGAAGCTTGGTAATTTTTCTTGGGTAAATCAGACTCACCTATTGGGTACTCAGGTTGGTTGGCCCAAACTGATTGGTGAGTTGATTTTCGAGTGGCTTCAGCAGTTAATGACTCAATGTCATCCTAGGTCTGGGAAGGCGGGATCACAGATGTGGCCATAGCCGCTGCCTTAACTGCTGCTCAGAAGGCATGTTTGTCCTTCTTGCACTCTTGCGGGGACACAGGTTTGACCTGAATGTAACACCCTTGTGCACCCCATAAGAAGGTGGTGTCAGTGTCAATACCCAGTTCATAATGGGAGTCTGCACTGCCCATTGCATTGGGGAGAATTTCATTTTGCATGATGCCCTCTCTAGAAGGGCTGTGCGATCCTTTTGGCAAAAAGTGCGACAATAGGTGCAGATAGGGGGTGCACTATCCACCGTGACATGGAATGGGCAGGATTCATACCCATCAATATTCACAACTGTGGTGTGGGGATTTATGTCAAGTCTTCCATGATGACCGCAGTTAAAGTGATCACTGCTATTGCTTTGCCCGTGCACAGGTCTGGCATAAGCGTAAAGCGTTGCATTTCAAAGGAGTGAAGCTCTCCATAGCTCTCAATCCCATTTTATGAGGTGGTGCTCCAGCACTGAGCAATTTATTGTTGTGGAGAGGAAGTCAAACATCATGAAAATTTGGTTTGATTTGGTCCATCAGGTGCACTTTGTTTTGACCACTTGTTGACCATCCAGGAGGTCTACCACCAATGCACCTGTGCAGCTTCTTCCACTGCTTTTTAGCCTCAAACCCAAAATTCAACCAACTGCAGGTCATAGAGTATGGTTCAACATATACTGCGTCTGGGAAGTGGTTGTGCACATCTCCACAGAACTTTTCCCAAAGCACGTTAGGTTTTATCCAGAAAACTCGAATCCCATGCTCCACTGATGACATGAGCTGGAAATGTGGAGCTTTGCTGAACTGTTTGCATTTCACTTGCCAGACTAAAATCTCTGGGGAAATACTCACTGCCGTTTTTTTATCTAGGCCGCCAGTGTTGCTGGGGCGTTTACAACTTTGTATGGTGCGGAGCCTGATCCTGTGCCCTTTAATTTGCTAGCTCAACTGCTACAAAAATTGGGCGTACACTAATCTCCTCAAAGGGATTATCAAACTTATCTAGTCTTTAATTGAATTTGTTGCAATTAGTGATTACATCAAGACAGTAAAGTAATGCTATAAATATCTTAAACACTTAAATAAAGTAGTTTTCATTTTAAATGAAGCTCTTACCTATTTATATTAGTGATATTGCCTGTTTAGAATACCAGAGATTTGCTTTGGTCTAAGTTAAACTGCTAGATATTTCCCTAGAGACTCAAAAGTATATTTGGAGATTACGATGGAGCTACCAAACTAATAATTGCGTACCCTTTGAAAGTACCAGCCTTTAATATTATAAAAGCTCAAACCTGTCTCATCAATTATGCGGAATTCCTCCTCTGAACATTATAAGTCAATTATAAATGATATATTTATCAAGTGGGGTTTTTCCTGACACGTCCTCTTGATAAAGTTGTCTCAGACTGGGCGTCATGGCATCAGCTAATAATGTTAAGACTGGCCTGATAATCTGGGTGTTAGACACCAAAACACAAGCATGAATACCAGGGTATAGCCGCCAAGAAAACTTGTTTTTTAATTGGAAGGGATAAGAACAGAGGTTGTCAATGCACAACAAAAGTTACTGAAAGGCCCCAAAAGGAGCCACGTGGTGGCAGCAGAGCTGCAAATAATCTCAAGGAGGCAGCTAGTTTGGGCACTGAATGAGAGTTGGGAACCCTGAGTATCAGGGTTAGCAGCACTTGCGGAGACTGCACAAAACTTGGTGAACTGAATGGGAATCACCTCAAAGAGAAGGGTAAAATTGTGATTCTGTAAGGCATCCAAAATGGGGACAAGCCCAAGTGGACACATACCAGTATTCATGCTCTAACAGGTAAGACACCAGCGTTGTAATAATGGTCACTATGGCCAGTCATTAAGCATACTGGAAAAAATGAAACTTAGAGTACATTATATAAACTTACAAAAAGAAAAATCAATAGTTATTTTTGGCAGGCTCTTATTTTGTTGCAAACAAAGGAATAAAGACTGATAACAGTACCTGTTGGGGCTTTTTACTTAAGAGATATTTATTTGGGAATAGGGAAAGTGTGCATAGACCTCAGTTGTCCCAACAGCGCCAGATTCTGGTGCATCAACACACTAAACTGCTACTGATGCTGATTTGGATCTGACCTTATAAGCTGTATCAATATCAAATTTATTGCAAAACTATTTTCTAGTATAATTCTGCTTTGTGCACCAGTGAAACTCAACATGACGACTGACATGGCAACACCAAGGCAGAGTAGGTATAGGCCAGCTTATTTTTAACTGAATGGCTTTAGCACGACCAAACCTGTTGGGACAGACTTGCCTTCACTGGTGATGTAGGGTGTCAGGCAATTAGTAGTCTGTTTTGTGAGGAGAGTGTTTTTAAGTGATAATAATGATATTGTTGGCCAAAAGGCCCTGGCCGATTCTCAGTGGAGCACCTCAGATTGGGGTATTAAATTTGTAAATGCTTCTCAGCCAGTAAGCATGAGTTTGAGTAATCAAATTGCATCAACTATGCGGCAAAATCAGGGGAGTCCATTGGAGGTTCATCCCCAGCCCACACTCTTGATTTACCTTAAACGCCTAAGTGGAGACCACCCCTTTTATAGGCTTGGAGGGGGTCCCACAAAGTGCAACTATTTTCCCCCATGGTGATTGGCTCAAATATATCAGGACTTTACCTCAAAGCCTTGTCCTACCTACTCTTGACCCTCCATTGGCCATTTAATTAGAGTGAGGTGAGATTCAAGAGCTCCAATAGGTCAAACTACCATATTTTTAAAAATCTCAAAGCTAATAATTAATTTATGCCTATCTCACTCCAGGTCTCAAGTTATTTTAACAATAAGCAGCAAGATCATTATAGGGCTCACTCTTGACCCCCTCGCCACACCTAATAAAAAACCACTTTAAAATTTAACTTTCTAGTTTATTAGCGCTTTATTAATTTTACATAAGTGGTCAGCAAAGACCCCTATAAAGTAGTTATTCTAGAAGCACTGATTAAATTTCTCCTGTACGTATTGTCAAAATTTAGGGTGCATAGCACCAATGAGCATACAAAACTCCTGAATTCCAACAAGTGGTGCTCACTAAAAGGGTAGGCTGTACCCCACAAATCCCGTTCTTAAAATGGCGACTGTATTGGAACCAAGGCTAGCTGCTTTAGAATAACAACTAGCCAGTGCTTTATCTCGCCTCAAAAGGCTTGAGAAGCAATCTTCACAAGGCCTTTATGGGGCCTCCTTTATTATTTGCAAACCTCCTCTCAGAGACAAGTTCACACCTGGTGAGGGTAGTATTGCCTCCTTCCTCTTAGATAGTGAATATGGTATGGAAGGGGCAACTGACCATCAAAAGGCCAAATATATCATACCCTGCTTGAGTAGTATGGCTCAAGAGATAATGGTTCCCAACATGACCAACCTCAGCACCTGGGAGGAGGTTAAACAAGACTTATTGAAGAATTCAGCTCCATCCAGAGTTTACAAAGGCAAAAACAGGCCGTTATGTGCATAAGTCTGCAAGAGGGAGACTCGATCCCCTCTTTTGTTGAGCAATTTTATAGTAAAGCCCAACCTCTATGCTTGCAAAAATGTTATCATTGGATGATGCTGTTGTAGCTCTCTTGGGCTGATTAGCATCACATCTCTCCTTGGCAATGCATATCAATTCATTTAAGCGCTCTTTCAAAGATGTATGTGATATCAAGGAGGCCTTGTTAGTGATGGCTGACATCTATGAACTTGATCCTACTCAAGGAGCTCTAAGGTAAGCATCTACTCTGACCCCTATAGCCTCTTTTAAGGCTGTATCCCTTAAAAACCTGCTCAAGTGGAGCTGCCACCTCGAAATGCTTCTCCACCATGTGATGATATCCAGAGAAACATGAATTGACAGGTCAGTGCTCCTCTCCGTCTTCAGCCAAAAAATACAGTTGGTGAAGGCAGTCATCCCTTTGCCTTTCCCTCCTCCTTTTTCAGAGCGATCTCCTAAAGTGGATCAATTGTCACGTCCCGTCAAGCCACTGTATCTACCCTCTTCATCCTCTCCTCTGGTTGTCTCTCGTTCAAAACCTAAGGCCATGGGGAAGGCAAACCTGCTACTGCATGGGCTAAAATCAAAGCCATTACAATCCCAACGCCTCCTCAAAAGGATAAAGCTGTGGATAAAAAACCCCAGGAAGTATCTGACCATGAGGAAAGCCCTGAACCTACCTTATCTCCTACGGGCTCTCTGACGTGCATTTTTAACCCCTCTGATGATGAATCTGAAGGGGGTTGTGAAGATGGCGGTTACTGTGTCTTAGGTGCTCCCATTGAAGTGGAGGTACCCAACAGGTTGAACCCGGAAAAGGTGGACACAGCTAGGATACCCCGCCCATCGTATATTAATCAAGTGCTAAGAGGCTTTGAAATTATTGACACTTCCAGTGACGCTGACCAGCTCGTGCTACGCTAATATGATCCACCCAGTGTGTCCACACCTTGCAGTCTATCCTGGAAAAGTGCCCTAGAACTACTAAAAGACTAGCTTCCTCTAACCAACTAAAGGAAGTCCTAGCTCTTTCCCCCAACTTGGGTGGAACCTTAACAAATGTGGAGGTCTTCATCAACGAAGTATGTATCACAACTATCCTGTACACTGGATCCCCAGTAAATGTTGTGTCATACAAACTCATGAAAAATTAAGCTAGCCTCTGGACTTGACTACACCCAAAAGTTTAGTACTTTTGGTCCCTCCAGCACGTGTGCTATTGGTGCCTACTCTTCTTTGCCCATTCATTTTGGGAAGCTCATTTTTTTCAGCATCAGCTGTGGCCTTGGCTAATTATATCTATGATCTACTCATTAGTACACAGTTTATGCCTGAGTATGAAGGGATAATTAACTTGAAATAGGTCTATCTTTCTCTGCTTAACTATGAAGTTACCTTGATTCTGACTAACAAGGATTTTAACAAAAAGGAATACGCCTGCACCATTGTGTAACCCTCCTCCGCCTTACCATACACTACATGACAGCAGGAACCAACACCAAGATGTTGCCTCCATAAGTGGACGCTCTAGAGGGAATCCCTTTCTATGCTATTAAAGAGGTTTTATTTTAAGGTGGGTGAACAAAGGGCATCTGACATTAGGATTAACTTACAGTCCCAACAAATTGCTTATTGTATCTATTTAGCCTTGACAGAGTTAGCCCTCTTGAGCCCAGAGTATTGATAGGCGTGCTAGATTCACACACACAGCGCCCAATTAATTTACTGCTGGAGAATCTCACCAAGAAGGGAATGATCGTCAAGAAGTATCAGGAGATTGGAAGAGGCCTACTAATTACCCATTGAGGACGTCCAACAAGTTCAAAGTATCGGGTCTATGGCGGATATGGGCCTACCTGCTGATCAATTGTTATTTACTCTGCCCACTGTTCATATCTATGATGATATAACCCCTACAAAGCTTAATAAAGTTCATAGTTTATTGGAGCCCTGTAGCGACACATTCTTCTAATTTGATATTGACTATGGACATATGAAGGGTTGGACTCATACCATTGACGTTGGGATGCTCGCCCTATCCAATCCAAACCCTATCACAAATCAAAAGTGGAAGAGATACAGATGCGAAATGAGCTCAAACAGTTGCTGAATGCTAAGTTGCTGATGCCTTCTCAAAGTCATTGGTCGTCCCCATTCTGTTAATAAAAAATGGAGGTCATTAGTAGTACTGGACTACCGCAAATTAAACAACCTCACAAAGAAAGATAGTTGCCCTTTCCCCCGCATTGAAGACGCTATGGCCCACCTGGGTCTAGATTCCTTTCCGCCGTGGATTTGGATAGCAGATACTGGCAGATGGAACTTTCCCCTCAAGACCAGGAGAAGTGTGCGCTTATCTGCAGTGAGAGCTTATTTCAACCCAATCAGCTACCCCAAGGGTTGTGAAACGCGCTCACAACTTTCCAGCGAGCCATGGAGCACATCTTGCAGGATATAAAACTTAGTTGCGTAATTGTATATCTTGATAATATCATGATCTTCTCCTTAACCTTCAATGAGCATCTTTCACTTTTAAAGGAAGTTTCCAACGCCTCAGGACTCTCACATTATGCTGAAGCCCTCCAAATGTACATTTTTCCAGAAGAAGTTGGGTTTCCTGAGCCACGCCATCTCCTCAGATGGGATCCAGCCTCTTCATAATAAGGTTGAGGCGATATTCAAGATGCCTGTCCCCATAACCCTTCGCAATATACAGGTGTTCTTGTGCATGGTGTATTTTTCCATCAATTCATGCCCAAATTCGCTCAGCTCAGTGAGCCCCTCATCCGCTCTTGGCTAAGAACACTACTTTCCATTGAGGTGTTTAACAAAAGGCCGCTTTTGAGACCTTGACGGAGCTAATGCAAAGAAGGCCAATCCTCCGCTACTCTGACTATGGTATTCCCTTCATGTTGTTCACAGATGCCTTCAATTATGCTGTTGGAGCTATCTTGACTCAACTGGATGAGCATGGGATCGATCATCCCGTGTCCTACTTCAGCAAGATGCTCTCAAGCGCTGAACGTAACTACAGCGTCACTAAGAAGGAGTGCCTTGCTGTCCTGCTCGTTGTGAAGTACTACTGCACTTTTTTATATGGGACTTCCTTCAAAGTGGTTGCTGACCATGCATCCTTAAAGTGGTTGCAGATTACGAAGGACCTCACAGGACGGTTGGCTCTGTGGGCTTTGAAGCTCCAGCATTACTACATGATAGTTGATAATTGAGTGGGAACTCGCCATATGAACGTTGATGGGTTGACGTGGTTGCCTGTACTTCACTTAGATAATAGTGAAGCTGAGAGGTTACATGACCTCCTAATGACTCCTGATGCATGAGCTGATGAGGAAAAACCTGCACAGAAGATGCTAGCTTAGCACTCCTGCAACACCAAGATGGAAAGTGGGAAGCTATATAAGAAAGTAGGGGTAAACTAATTGACCTATCTCTGGCCATAAGAGCGAATACCAGTGATCCTTGAGTCTCACAATATCCTAGATCATGGCGATGTAGGAAAAACTACAAGTGGATTAAAAGAGAGTTACTACTGGTTGGGCATTATAGAAACCTTAACTGAAGTCCTGGATGCCTGCATGACTTGTAAAAAGCAGTCCAGCTTCAAGAACAAGTATCAATATCAATATCAACTCCTCAAAAGCCTTCTTACACAATAAGTCTCGATATGGTTGGACTTCTACCCCATACTACTAGGGGAAATCAATATATCCTGGTAAGTATTGATCAATTCTCTAATGAGTTGAAGCGGTTGCTCTTCCTGCCTAAACCGCCAAAGCTACTGCCACCTTCCTCCATCAACGTATTTTCACCTGGCATAGTTGTCCCAAGGTCCTGCTTTTTGACAATGGGAAAAATTTCACCTCACGGGTGGTAAAGCTTTTAGATACTTCCATGGAGACGCAGAAAATTTTCTCAACCCCTTACAAACCTTCCACGAAAGGTACTGTGGAAAGAGAAAATGGAACCTTGGTTCCAAATTACAGAAGATGGCCAGCTCAGACCCCCTACACTGGGATCAATTATTACCTAGTGCCCTCATGGCCTACCATATCAGCTACCATTTAATCCTTAAAATGTCTCCCTTCTGCGTATTATATGGTCAGGAACCAGGAGTACCAGGCTTGGTAGCCAAAGACATATTCTCTTTAGGATAGTTGATCCTTAAAAAGCCGTGAAAAGATTGTCACAACGCATCATCCAGCTGCAGTTAGATGCTATGACTAACCTAGCTAAAACAGTCACCAAAGAAGAAGTAGCTGCAAATGGGCATAAGAAGACCCTCCTTTCAAGTGTCAGACTTTGTGTTGTATTACAATTATTCACTACCAGAAGGGAGAAGCATTGGTTTTTTAGGTAAGGCCCTTTTATAGTCACTTATAAGCGAGGGGATGAGTACTCCACTAAGTCCCTTGCTACCTGAGTTGCTGTAAATTTGAAAACCATGGCCTTTTCTTACGCCCTTATTCTCCCCCTAACACTCATGAATGAAGTAAAGTCAGACAACTTTAAACCCAGTATTGTAAGAATAATTTTTTGGATGATAATAATGATATTATTGGCCAAAAGATGCTGGCCGATTCTTGGTGGAACCCCAAAATCTGGGTAATACATTTGTAAATGCTTCTCAGCCAAATATCATGATTTTGGTAGTCAAATTGCACTGACTATGCAGCAAAATCATGGGTGTCCAATAGAGGGTCATCCCCAGCCCACTTCTAATTTACCTTAAATGCCTAAGTGGAGACCACCCCCTTTTATTGGTTTGGAGGGGGTCCCACAAGGTGCAACCATTTTCCCCCGTGGTGATTAGCACAAATATAAGAACCTTTACCTTACGGACATGTCCTACCTACTCTAAACCCTCTATTGGCCATTCCATTAAAGGAGGCAAGATTCAGAAGCTACAATAGATTGAACTCCCATATTTTCTTAAATAGGCTCAAATCTAATAATGAATTTATGCCTATCTCGCTACAGGCCTCAAGTTATTTTAAATATGAAAAAGTGAGATTAAAACAGGGTTCACTCTTGATCCCCTCACCGCATCTTCTAATAACCATATAAATATCCAACTTTTTAGTTTATTAGTTCTTTATTAATTTTATATAAGTAGTCGGCAAAGTCCACTAAAAAGTAGTTATTCTAGCAGCAGAGATTAAATTTCTCCTTCACATGTTGCTGAAATTAAGGGTGCATATACACCAACGAGCATACAAACCCCTTTAATCCCAACATATTGAGAGGTTGTAGGGGCAATTTCAAAATTGAGAGTAATTAAACAACATAATTTTGCTTGGTATAAAATTACAAGCATTAAAGAACTCAATTTATATTGGGATGCCTCCTGGTAATGTGGGAGGCCGCAAACACCCTGCTAATAATGGCTTCTGGACACCACCTTTTTCTTAAAAAAACCCCATCTGTCTTCACCAACTCCTTTGGCGGTAAGAAAAGGAGGATAAATAAACAGCATTCAAAAGATAGGTCATCACCCCCTCTCATCAACTACATGAGCTAAATCGCTCTGGTTGGTGAGGGGGTGAGAAGCCTGTTTGGCTTTCTTCTTGGTCATAAAAGGATGTTCTTTTTGGTTAAGGTGAAGGGCGTGCTCCTGTAAGTCCTGAGGAACGCCCTTTGGCCATAGATAGGGCCATTTTCCCATTCCTGAGTAAGAAGACACCGAAGAGGATGGTGGCACCCCTCGTTACTCAGGCCAATCTCACTCATGTAGTAGATGAGCGCTGGGTAACAGCTCTTCCACTTTGGATCCCACCCACAGTACCCAAACATACCTCAGCAGAGCTGTTATGGGGAATCTGCAAAATCTGCGCCATGATTGTCAAATTGATATCAACCAAATTTAATTCAAGTGGTAATCTGGCCAATGCTCAAATATCAAATATGCAAAAAATCATGAAATCTAAGTTATTGGCTGGAATGCCCAACAGTTCCAATTTGATTAATGGGTTGATCAATTAAACCCCCTCCCTACCAAAGTCATCAGGGATTATCCTTGATGGGCAGGCTATAGCATCGGATGCCATTAATGAGGGTTTGATGTCCCCTGTTAATAATTTGGGCGTTGCAGCCAATGTGATGCTACTGACTGAACAAATGGCCCAGTGACTGAGCGCGAATGGGTTGTGCATCCCAAACCTGTTCCCAACCAAATGGACCCATCCCTATGTGGGGTGGCCTTGGGGGATTCCCATCGCTCATCAGGCCAAATGCCATCGCATCAACTAGTGGAAACATAGCCAAGTCTCAGTTCAGATGTTCGAGGTCAAACTGACAGTGACTTGGCCCACTGCCAAATTTTTCAACGTCAGTTCTCAAGGAACAAACCCGCTTATTCCCAAATAATTCGCCAGTTAGGTCAAAACTGAGGGTCCCAATCCTGGCTTGTCACTACCCCAATCAACCACTATTTAATCAGTTGTATAGCACTGGAAAGATTGTTGGTCAATTTTCTCCCTTTTCACTCAATAAAATTTTGCCAAAAAACCAAACAATTTTTTTATTGTATTACTCCTTCTGACCGCATCCCTGATGGCGTTACCCTGGTGGCCTGTCAGTCCATATACCGGATGGGCTCTACCAGTACTTATGGTCATTATAGCTCCTTCCAATGCCAATTAGATTCAGCGAGTCTGATATTTTTGGCTTTATAACCCCACTATTGCGAGCTTCCAGCAACAAGACACAGGATTCTTGTGGCCTTATGTCCACCAATTGCATAGAAAGAATCCATCTCCTTTCCTCCCTGGTTGACATGACCCCATATACTGATGAACTTATTGAAACCATCTCAGTGATCCTACCCCTGCTGCAAGGCCCCCTGGGTCAGAGTGGGCTCAGTGTGGTTCATCATCGGGATCATACTCACTGTTGCATTAAACCAACAATTCATCATCTCCCAATGCCCAGCTCTATACCAAGTCGTTCAGTTGGCAATGCCTCTGACATTCTGGCTTGCTTTTTGGGTGCTTACGCATCCTGACTGGCAGGCTGGTCTAAACTTCTTCTGCCATTTTCATGACAGCTCCCCCAGGACTTACATTATCCTTCCCTCTTGGAAAGGGGGGCACACCAACAGAAACTTGAGCGAGGGAAAAGTTCTTATGAGACTTTGGCAACTTATTGGCCATAAAGGCGCAATCTTCTGTGGAGGTCAAGGGGAATAGGGGTGAAATGTGGAAGGCCTCTAATATCTTGTAGTGGTGGGCACAATCATGGGAACTAATCCAGATGCTCTAATAGAAAGGGTTTCATACCAGGAGACCAAGTACTGAACTGAATAATGGGACTTTTGGGAGACCAAATTTTGCTGACTTCAGCCTTTTCTGGAACATCTACCAAGATGTGCTCAGGCTCATCAAGATATTCCCCCTTAAAGGGACAACTGAAAAGTATTGAAGACGGGATGCTGCTTCCAGTGCGCTTAAAGAATCAACTTAAGTGATTTTTACTTAATCCTCCTCCACCACGTGGATCAAGGTTAATTTTTGGAAAACTTATTAAAGGGAACCTTCACTTGCAGATGCTGCATATCAAGCAAAACTAAGGAACACACCGTGATCTCATAGACAGAGAGACATTTTCAATCTTCAATCTGCATGTAATTACCAATTGTCTTGGTCAAATGTTCTAGATCAAGTATAGGATATTCCTGATCTGCAAAAAATTTTCTCAGTGTCAGCAACCTTCAGGCGAAGGCAGGGGCCATTGAGAAAAAAGAGGAGTTATAACCAAGTTTACTTTAGAGGGGGGAATCCTGCTGAAGAGTGGGTGGCATTATTATATGTGAACTGCACCAGCGGAAGATCAGCAGTCCAGGTATCCTAAGTGGCGAATGCATAACAGTATAGATACTGCTCAAGGATCTGGTTGCCCCTCTCCATTTGGATGTTGGGCTGGCGATGGTACGCAGAGGAATAGCACGGCTTGATCTTAAAGATAACAAAAATGGCAGTTATTAACGAGTGTAAAGTTGGACCCAAAGATTCTTACCACCTCCTGTGGGAGGCCAAAGATGGATAAAATGTGGTGAACAGATAGACGGGATTTTTTTCAGAGATGCAATTTGAAAGGCAGGGGATGGAGGATACTAATACTACCTGATTAATCAGACTTGGTTTTTGTTTATGTCAGGTGATTGGTGTTCCCAGACAGTATATTCCTGGAGATTTCCAGTCAGTTAATTGACTGCTCTACCAGAATTAGACACTTTTCTTACTTGGTTGTCCCACTTCTGGGAGGCCATGATGAGCGCGGATTACCTCATCGTGAAGTTGGGAAGCAACCCAACCTTTACCCCTGATCAACTGAGCCCTACATCAATGAATAGTATATCTACTTATGAGGTGAAAAAGCCAGCTAGTTAAACAGCTCTAGCTTATCCGGGCAGAATGTCTGCCCAGCCAGTACCCAAGAAACCAAAGGTGGCTACATGAAACAATCCTCCACAGGAATTGGGAGGAGCAATAGTTAATATCTGGGCAGGTGGTACCACTGCAGTTCACTCCTGGTTATCCTCCTCTGTCAGACTTAAAAAGGGGCTACAGCTCAACAAATCAGGATGTACATTTAGGGCCCCTTCACAAATCTTATTTATAGTTAAAACTTCAAAGCTCATGTTATGTCTAGGCCTGATGATGTACTAAATTATGTGGCTTATGGAAATGCATAAAGGACTGGCGATCTGTCATTACTACTAGCTCATGCCACAAAGTTTGAAGAAGGTACCGCCAGTGGGTGAGCAACCAAAAAACAGCATCATGCTCCTCTTCATATATGACCCAGGATTGCTTCAAGGCAGAGAACTAATGTGAGAAGTAGGCGGAAGGGTGTTTTACCCCATAATGTTCCTGAAGCAGAATAACACCCATCACAGCTGCAGAGGCATCACAGGCTACTATGAAAGCCAGGAAGGACTGGAATGGCTTAGAACTGTGGCACAACATACACATCATTGATTGGATCAAATGCAGTTGATATTCTTCTTTCCATTTAAAGGGAACGTTTTTTCCTGTCATAGGATGAAGTGGTGCTGCAAACTGTGAGATTACAGTAAAAACTTCTTCAGGAAGATGATGATGCCCAATAAACTTTTAAGCTGCTTTTGCGTGGTGGACATGAACATAAGCTTATGGCCTCCAACTTGCAGGTGGGGAATGGCGTATCCATCTTTTAAGACCAGGGTACCCAAAATGAGATCTCCTCCATAAACCTCACAGTTAAAAGCTTTATTTAGAGACCAGCTTCTGCAGTGCAGCTAGAACGCCTTCAACTCCTCTACATGCTACTTTTCTGTGGGGAGTGCACGAGGATGTCATAAATGTATGCCACCGCACAAGTAAAAGCTCTCCAAGAACATAGACAATCATATGCTTTAAGTTGGTGGGCGCGTTCTTAAAACCAAAGTGCATTATGCAAAAATTAAATTGAAGCCTTTGCATATGTTTTTTCATAGGCCACTCCTGGCCCTTCGCCACCAAGAAGTGATTGAAAGCACTAATGAGGTCATGCTTTGAGAACACCCAAGATCTCCTAATTGCTTGGCTAATGGTATGTTCAAGGGGAAGGAGGTAAGAGTTACAAATAGTAATGTTATTCAAATAGACCATAATCTAAGTAAGGACGCACCATACCATAAGATTTATGTGCAAAAAATAGGGCCAATGATGGGGAGGACTCCTGAAATATACAACCCTCCTGACGCTTATCCTCTAACCAAACCTGAAACGGTTTGTCCTCCTATTCAGTATAGGGATATAATGGGTGATTGATATTTACTATCTCCATGGTCAAACGGAAAGCCAAGCTATACTTAGATTAATGGAGGGAGACTATTGGCTTTATCTATATCAAATTTACCTTTAAATGACACAAGTGCGGAGAGAAGATCAGGGGGAAGATCTGTAGGAGAAGGGATTGAAGGGATAGAACCCACACCTTGACACCTGATAATTTATCAATGAGCGGAAAATCCCCCATAACTAATTATCCTCAAAGGATAAGAACTTGGAGTCAAAAAAATATTGACTTATCGCTGAAGCCACCAACCCTCGCCCAGAATAACTGAAAGCAGCAGATCTGGCACTGAGATTAACTGATCACAAAAGCAGAACTTATTTACAAAAAAGAGTATGAACGCCTTGCTTTATAACAATCCATTGGGGAAGATGGTGCTTTTAACGCTGATGAATCCATTCTAAGGTCTAAATTAAAATCTTGTGTCAATCTTGACTCATAATATTAACAACCACTTTAGTATCCACAAGAGCAACAATTGACAATTTAAGGGAACACAACTGAATTTCATGAGGCAACTGTGACGGTTAAGGCGATGTCTGGCCACCACATAGCATTACTTTCATTAAAGGGGATACTAAGGCTAAACAGGCGGGTTGTAAGGGTCTTGACCCTCAAAAAATGATTAAAAAAGTTTAAATTTAAATTTAAATCGTATAAACAATATAATGCAAAAAATGGTATTATTGACCCTTGAAACAAAATTTTTGAGAATGATCAAAGGTGGATACAATTCTTAAATAAATTTAATAAATGGAAGCTTTTCTTTCTACTTGACATCATTTTTGAGTAATTTTAGAAAAAACAAGTCGATTCTCCACCACCGCCACAATCTCCAAATTATGTCCTCAGATCCACCACCAGCTGCCCCAGTATGGGGCAGCAGTGCTCCACCCACTAGAATTTACCACCCAGCAGGCAGACGTGTGCAGACTGGCTCATCCAGTCCACCAAATACATCTGGTCGCTATGTTCCCCCAAAGGACTACGCTTTCACCTCAAAGAGCCCACCTAACCTACCCCCTCGCCCTACCCTGATCCAATATTCACTTTTTCCTCCAAATCAATTACAAACATATATTTCCATACGCTGACAGAGCAATAATTGAGCTGGCAACGGCCACCTTTGCACCAGTAGGATTTATCAACTTCCGCCCTTACAAGGGCTAATTCAATATTGAATCACACATTAAAAACGGCGCGGCCGCTGCAGCAGCTACGTCTTTAACATACAAAAATACACCCATTACCACCACCCAAACATGTCTCCCAGATGATACCACACTTGTGGCAACCTTTGTGAACCTCCCCTCATACCTTCCCCCTCAAAAACATCATGAGGAGTTGATGTCAGGGTTGTCCACTTATTGCAAAGACCTCATCCTCCAATTCATTGTCCCAAGTGGCGCTGAGTGCCTCGCTGCACCTCGGGCAATGGTCACCATTACCCCCCACCAGCTGAACATGGCCCAGCACATCCCACCACATGCCTATATCCCATCCACACCCAACCATCTATTTTGGCCCACACTGACAACGGTCACACAATTTGCCCCCTCTGCTATGAATTGGACCACACCAAAAAGGTATGTCAATATAATTTACACCCTGCAAACATGGACAACACCACCCATAAAGCCACACCAACAGCATTCAAGTGGGGATTTTGGCTGCCCCCACCCCCACAGGCCATGCACTCAAATCAGAAGCAAAATTTAGCACCTCAAACCCAAGTTGCCCAATGTACATCCATGCCAACCAATTGAATGCAGTATTGGACCACTGTTCAATCCAGAAAATCACCCGCCCCAAAACCTACCAAACCAAAATAACCTACCCGCATATCTTCCCAAATCATACAAAATCCATGGAAATTTTGAGGAAGTAACCAAATCGGGTGAAATTGTCCCACCACCAAGCTATCCAATTGATTTAATACCTTACCTGAATTCAGACTTTGATACCCCAGACCCAACCAACCAATATTTCCGCAATCCCAGAGCCTTATTCCAAAGTGACCACCAGCTTGCTGTGGCTGCAGTGGCCAATCCCAATAATCCCCATACTTACATACAATGTGCAAAATTAGTCACAGAATTTAAAAATGGGCTGCACGCCCCCTTGTTCCCCTCTGATATTCCTCCTACCACAAAAGAGGAAATACAACGTCTCCACAAAACTGCCATCACCGCCATTAAGCATGTCTCTGAATTGGCAGATTTTTCCACATCCACATGCACCACAAGAACAAAAGCTGAAAAAATTAAAACAATTTCACGATGCCTGCATCCAGGCCAAACATCACGTTGCTGAACTCAAGGAGACTTTAATCCAGGCCCAAATAGTCGATCTCAAGAATTATCTACTCCACCTCAACCCTCATCTCACGGATGCTCCAACCACCCTACTCTCAGCATTGATCCGCCTCTACAATGCTGAGCCTGATGATGACCCGCCTGATCCCCCCTCCCCCTCCGCCATGATGGGATAAGAAGCTCGCCGCTATGCCACCTGGTAGGTAATTTTCTCATTTCTTTTTGTGTCTCACTGCCCAAAAAGGGCAGTCAATTCATGTTTATTTTTTATCAATTTAATTTTGGAGTTTCAGTTTTGGTATTATCTATTCCCTGGTCAGCTTGCCTCAGTTAAATAAATAGAAATAAATTTAATAAATGTTTTTGAGATGGCCCAGAGTCACGCCAGATGGTCTAAAAAAGTTCTAGACATGATTTTGAGGTTTGAAATTCTCCATAATGGGCCACCAAATGCCAAGCTGACCTTGGGCTCTGCAGGACCTTCCCCACGAGAAATTACCCAGCTCCCTTTCCTTGAAGAATATAAACTAGCATTAAAAGGTGTTTAGATCAACTTTGTCTTCTAGAATTACCCAAACGATTATAAAAATTCCAAAATTATTTTTTTAAAATGTTGAAATTATCTTCTTTTTGAATAAGAAATTTGGCACCTGGATTCCAGGAAGGACACCCCAGAGCAAAAAGTGTAGTACTTATGTTCTTGTGCTCCTTAGGGACGAAACCCACTGTTCTTATTCAGTGTAAGAATCTCTTTGACAGCGCTGTACCTCTTAAGATGCCTGATTAGCCAATGGACACACAATTTTATTCTTGGTGCTCTATCCTGTTTGGGGACAATGACTTTAGCCCCGTTAACTAATGGTTCAGAGCAACCATTAAAAGGCGCTGATCGTTACAGCAAAAGAGTAGGTATTTTACTTTTTCCAGCATGGGCTACGACCAGCTGAGAGGGGGTAATCACAAGGACTTCTGAGTTTAAGGATCTGAAAGTGGAACCAATTATTAGAGGAGATAATTTTCTCAAGGGCAACTTGTTGCAATGTGGATAACACATACACTAGAGGGACAATGGGTACCTGTTTCTATATAGATTCAGACTCAAAAAAAGGACCTGCCTATCCAAACTGGTGGAAGACAAGGCATAAAGGGGGCAACGACATCAGGGATTGACAAAACGCCCACTCCTAAGACCAGGCCGGAAATTTCTCTCATAGGAAAGGAAAATGATCTGGCCACCTTGGTATGGTTTACTTTACTTAACAAAGCCCAAATGGAAACAGTCTTGATACACTTCCTGCACCACCTTTACACGTAAAAGTGTGGCACCAATATTTGTGGACAATAAAACCATTTTCTTCAGGAAACCGAAGTGAATTCCAAGGAGGGATTGTATGAAACAAGATCCAGAGCTGCTAAAGCACTGCAGCTAGCACCTCAAAAGGAAGACCCAAGCCTGGTGCATGGACCAGAAAAATTTTGTAAAAGAGGGTAGATTTGAGCATGTCATGCCTAAAGTAATAATAGGTAAGAGGTGGGCTGATCTTGGCACTGGGGTCTGGACCACTGAAGACAACAAAGCACATAAAGGAATAGACACTTCAGTTTGGGTAGCTTTACGCATAATTAACGCACTAAAGGCGGGCAACTCCTTCAACAGCATTTATGAGAGCCAAACTTCATTAAGCATCTGTAAGAGAAGAGGAAGATGAAATATTTGCTGAAAACTGAACCTGAAACTCTTCCAAGGCTTTCAAAACCTGATTCACCACTATAGTGGAAGATAAGGACGAACCCATCCCCACTGTGTGGGGTAAAAATTAAGTTAACTCACAGGTAAAGGGGTTTTTATGTTATTACAAACTCCACCTTCACCGCGTGTGAAAAATCTGAAATCCCTCAAGCTTCCCATAGAAAGAACTTAAACTAAACACTGATTGTAAGTTCATTTGGACATAAAGTAACCATTGCATCAACTACTTCCGTAAGAATGGTGAAGATAGCAGAAACTAGATTATGTATATTATGTCATGGCACCGGCTAATAAATTTAAGACTTGCGTGCCATTTTGGGTGAGTAGACACCCCTAAACTCAATCCAGAATATATGGATATAGCCGCTTATAAAACTTTCTATAAAACTATAAGAGAGAGAACATAGGGTTGGCAATGCTCAAATGATGACTAATGCTCCCACAATGAGCCACGCAGTGGCGTCAGTTGCTGCATAGGATACTAAGGAGGTAGCTGGTTTGGCCACTGCACGTTAGGTGAAATCTTGAGTTTAAGGGTCAGCAGAACTCACAGAGGTTGCATGAAACTTGGTGAACTAAATAGGAAGCTGTTAGATTTTTATGATTGACTGATGTAGTAAACGATCAATGTAAAACCATCAATGCTGATAGATTACTCCCATTGATGGTGTTGGGATTAGAGATGACAAGTAGGCCAAAATTTCTGCTCCCAAATTGAGCCTCAACCAATTGACACTGAACCAGCACAAATGGAACCCTATCTTGAAGACATCAAAACCAGAATCAATCAGGAAGCATCACACATAGGAGAATCTATGGAATCACCTTCATATATACCGTCCCCGCTTCCCAAATCATTAAAAGGAACTTCCTGCAGCTGCGGCCACAAGGACGACGCAGTACAATGAGGGCACCATCCAGGCAGTCAATCCAGAAGGCAGTAAAATACCCTGATCTCGTGGGGCCCTGAAGGTCCCTAAGGCCCCATGTCACCATGCGCCCTATATTATCAAATCTTTATAACATAATAAAGTGGTCTATATTCCCTCCATATTTTCTTTTTTTGACCTCTCAACTTATTTTCAGCTTTGAGCTCATTTCAGACTTCAGCAACTGTCAAGAAAACTATTACACTGAGTGAAGTGGTTCTCACTACAGGGTGCTCTGACCTGTTTTAATAGAAAAAATCTATCACAAATAATGGAGAATACTAGCAGTCATGAAGATCAATCTTCTGATTGGTTGAGAAGCATTGCTCAATGGACTAGTATCTCGTGGTATGAAGTGCTTCCCACACAGCCTGAGAGTCTAGAAATATAGGCATATTCCAGTTCCCCTGCCCTTAGTTGATGGAAGTCAGTATCAACTTCAGTCTGAGAACATTAACAACATTGTCCAAAAGTTATTAATGGCATCTACTCTGTAGGTGCCCTCTCCAGCCACTCATGAACCTCTTCCATACCCTTTAGCATATAGGACCTTTATACCTCAGCCCAGTTGCCCATGAGAGAACTTACCATGGAACCCAAAAGCTACCTTTAGAACTTTGCTCACCAGGCTATTCATCAACTTCTCAAGTTAGTTGGGCTTCACCATCATGAAGTCTCCCAATAACTAGGGCTACTCAAGGACTTACACTCCCATGTCATCGATTTCTAAAAGCAGCCTCCTCCTTTGTCTGCAACAACCGTGAGGCCATTATTGATAACTGAAGATTAAAAATGAGGCCTGAGGCCAAATCAATGTGTTGGGTAGCGGGATCTCTGGCTACCTAAAGGACCAGTTGCGCCAGCAGCATTTAATTTCTTGAGGCTGCATGGGATCAGCGCCTCCATTAAGTTGAGGATCTGTATGGACCCTGCAACAACACTATTGGGAGATTGCCTCTTGTGACAACACCTCCAGGAGTAAAGGTCCATAAGGGCCTAGGGGTCCCAAAATCATCAAAGGACGTTAGAGACCTAAAAGGACCAGAAGGTCCCTGAGGACCATTAGGGCCCTCTGGCCCACACAGCGCCTACTCCTGGAGACCCTGACGGCCCTTAGCAAAAGGATGTGTTTGCAGCCTTAGACGCCTTATGCAATCAAATTTGGAATGTAGCGCTGGAATGTAAACTCCAACTAGATGAAGTTCCCATCAACCTTAGGGTCTCAATAGAGGCATTTTTTGATGAATTGGAAAACTTTACCACTTTTTACTAAGCTCACCAATAGCCACATTCATCAGCTCTAACAAACTTGTCAAGGTCTTGAAATCCATTTAGCCACACTCAAGAGTCAGATTCACTTTCAAGGCGCCAATATACGATCCCTAAAAGATCAGGTCGCAAATAAAGCTTCCATTTCCTCTCTCAACCGTAACTGGGACGATATCCAAGAGGACCTTGAGGGTCTAAGATGACGGTTAGATCAGCAAGTCCCCTGTGACTATGCAGAGACTGAGATCTCCAAGATTGAACCCATCCCTGGAGTTAACACCGTCTCTAATCCTCTTGTAACTAACTTTAAATCTAGTTTAGAAGACAGACTCACCCCTGGACAGAAAAGCATCGCCTCCTTTATGTACGCCTATGAGAGCTCCATGGATGAGGCAAGCAACTGGCAGAAGGTGAAGCATATCCACTCCTGCCTCAACAGCACTTCCTGGGAGATCATGACTCCCTATTTTAAGGAGTGAAACACCTGGGAATAGTCCATACGGCCTTAATCTAAGAAATTGGAAGCAATCAGACCCTGGCCAACTAAAAACAAGCATTCATGGATATTCGCCTGAACAAAGGAATGACTCATGGTTTTCGCCAGTCATTTCTAAGCCCAAGCGCAATCATTGGTTACTACCAATCATATCACCTTGGATGACGATATCACTGCTGTCATCTCCATGTTGGGATCCTACCCTGAGGTTAAAATGCATTTGCTTGGACTTTAAAACAGTTTTACTTGCATCTGGAGATAAAGGAAGCCATTAACAAGATCCCTGAATTGACACTACACTACAAGGCTCCCACTTCAGGTCCCTCCAACCATCCTTGAGTCCATGTGATCAAAAACAAGAAGAATCCCAAACCTTAATGCGCCTACAACAAAAGTTGCAGACTTAGCACCAATACCTTCTAGAAAAGACTTGCCAAAGAGATAGGTAAAGGGACATCAGCAAGAAGGATGAGGCACTCCATGCTGAAATCCCTACTACGCCTTAAGGATCCTCCATAAACTCACACAAACCTGAAACCATTGTACTTGAAGAAGAAATTTTGGTACCTGTCAATGAGGAAATTAATACTGCTTACTCTTCTTCCAATGACTCTCCCATGTTTATAACAATAACCCCCATATTGGAAATCTGGCTATCCACATCACAGTTTGAGTTCATAAGATTCTGGTCCTTACCATAGTTGACAGTGACTCTACCATAGACTTTATATTGTCTAAGCTAATGAAGCTCATCAAGACAGATCAGGACTTGCACCACTATAAGGAGTATGGTACAGCTATCCGCAGTGTACTCGATCTATAGGGGCCTATTCTTTACCCATATAAACAGGAAGCTCATTGTAGATACCCTCATTGTTGTGCTAGATGACCCTAGCTATGACTTGCTCCTCAGAACTAAGTTCCTTCTGGACTACTCAGCAGTTGTCTATTACAATGACGGGTTTATATCCCTATTAGGGCGTCAGGTGCCCCTGGTCTTTGAAACCTCTCATTACTCTAATATGGAGTTATAAACCTGATCCTGACTACTGGAGAGTGAGGGCTGAATCAAATTGATTTGAATATCACTTGAGGAGATCTCCTGTTTGATTGCACCCTGCTGTTGATGGACAAGAAGGCATGTCAATTTACTTACCTAGGGCGACTACAATACCTCCAAAGTCCCAAGTCATTTCCAACACCCAGGTCCATGTTAAATCTCTTATGGATACCTGCTGAAATTCAAGGCTTAGGCAACTCATCCGCTAAGGAGGTGCTGACTTGTCAGGGAATTCAATATCCAGCTTATGATGGATCTATATCAGTATTGTTGGCTAAGCTTACCAATAAACCCAAAGTAGTAGGCCTAAACAGTCCTGCCACCTACGTACGCCTCTTACCAGTGGAGGCTGTGGATGATTTTATAGTTTTGGGAGCCTAAGGGACTTTAGGTTGGAAGAGCACCCATCAGTGGCCTTGTTTGACACCAGTATCGGAAAGGACCTCACTGATGACCAAAAGCACAAAGTCTGAGAGGTTATGGATGAGTATTCAAACCTATTTTTATCCTTAACCTATGACTTCAGGAGAATGAACGGAGTCCTATATCACATGGAGACTGGAGATGCTTCCCCATTCTTGTCCTGACCTTATTGCAAGAGCAAGTTTGAAGAAGCCCAGGTGGCGGTGGAGCTCAGACAACTACTTGACACTGGACTCCTAGTGCCTTCGCACAGCCCATGGGCTTCTCCTCTCCTTTTGGTTTGGAATAGGATTACAGACACCAAGTGGTGATGGACTATCGCTGGATTACCTTTATCACTAAGAAAGACAGTTATCCTCTGCCCCAAATTAATGACTCCCTCTGACTGCTCACCAGATTTCAGTACTTTTTCGCAATGGACCTTGCCAGTAGATAATGTAAAGTAGAGCTCACCTTTGATGATAAAGCCAAGTGCGCACTCATAGCTAACAAGGGACTATTTGAGCCCACGAGGATGCCCCAAGGCGTTGTAATTCTCTGGGCACATTCAAACGCGCCATAGATGTGATCCTTTTGGAATTAAAACTGTTGTGTGTCCTCGTCTACCTAGAAAATATTTTTTTCTCATAAACCTTCAATGGACACGTCAAGCATCTATGGGAAGTTTTTAACTGGCTCCAGAAGGATTCTATAAAGCTTAAACCCCCAAAATGTTCATTTATAAGTCAGAAATGGAGTTTTTGGGACACAAGTTTACCAAGGGATGGCATCCAGCCCATACCACTTAAGGTTTACTCCATAGAGAGGTTGTTACGCCCCCAGAGTTTAGGGGATATACAGGTGTTCCTAGGCATGGTTAGCTATTACCAAAAGTTTACCCTATAATTTTCTAACCTAGCTGAGCCACTATTTTACCTCCTGCAGAAGAACGTGCCGTTCATATGGCATCCTGAAAAATAACAGGCCTTATGGGCATTGAGGACTAATCTATGTACTAAACCCATTTTAGTCTACCCATGTTTTGACCAACCTTTCCTGCTGTTCATGGACATGAGCTATGTCGCCATCAGGCAATTCTAGCCCACATGACGAAAATCAGGTTTACCATCCAGTGGCTTATTTTAGCAATACACTGAGATAAGGCTAAACGGAACTACTGAATACTGAGAGGAAGTGCCTGTCTGTCTTTCCAGCCATCAAACAATTTCGGCCTTACTCTATATTACCCACTTTACCATTGTCACTGACCATTCCTCGCTCTGATGGATCCACCAGATGAAGGACCCAGATGGCCGCTTAGCCAGATGGGCCTTATGACTTCAGAGCTATTATTTCACCATTTTTATATCGCATGGGCGCAATCCACCAAAATGCTGATGGCCTCCCCAGTATGCCATTGCTAGTAGCTTTGACCCCCAAAGAGGACTAACTGCACTATCTAATTGGTCTACATGAGTGATGAAGGATGGAAAGTCCTGAGGTCCAAGCTGGGCTCTGAAGGATGACCTGAGACACTCAAACTAAGGACGGGCTGCATAACAAGAAGGTCAATAAGAATTGGATCCCTTATTTCCGCCCTTCTTCCCAAATTAATGTTAATTATAGGGACATACTACTGTGGGACATGGGGCGGTTAAGAAGACTCATAAACGGTAGTCTTCACAATGTTACTAGACCGAATCTTAGAGACAATTCAAGAGGCCTTGGAGGCGTGTATGACTTGCCAATCCCAAGAATGAGCCAATCTTTGATTTCAACACTTGGTCATCACCATGATGGGACCCTTCAGCGTCATTTGCATCAATGTGATAGGCCCTCTCTCCACTGGGTTATATGGCCATAAATATATCCTTCTAGCCATGGACCATTTGACAAAATGGGTTAAAGCGATTTCAGTGCCCACAGCAACTGCAAAAGCCATGGCTTTCTTCCTTATTCAATCCATTTTCACCCAGCATGGATGCCCATAAAAATTTACTTTTGGATGTTTTGTTAAATTTCAGCTTCCAGGTAGTCCAAGGACTTGCTTTGCTTTCTGGCACTAACTAAAGTTTCACTGCCATTTATAACCCATCAACCAATGGGGAGGTGGAATGCACTAATGGTACCCTTATCTTTATTTTATGCAAGATGACCGCCTCTGACCCTGTCCTCTGGAATGATTATTTACCTAGCGCGTTGCTTGCCTATCAAGTAAGCTACCACCAATCATATAAAAGTCCCCCTTTGAAACTCTATATGGACGTGTCCCCAGCTCACAAGTAGCATACAGTCTTTTCTCAAAACTCTGCTCCTGAGAGCTCCAATTTAACTATGAGTTCCTTAGCTGATAGATTGTTTGGCTTCAAGCCCTACCCACGCAAGGCATTGTCACCACCTCTTAAAGTGAGATATCCTGATTTAAAGTTGGCTGACCCTCCTTACACGTTTTAATATAGGCGGCCTCAATCTTTTATCACCATCAACCTGGAGACTGACAGAATAAGTTTGATTTTCTTTGGTCTAGACCTTGGAAGGTCATTTATAAGGTGAACTCTGAGTACTCCATTACCAATGTCAATAAGGGGATAGTGATGAATTGAGTGCATGGACATTTCCTCCAGCCTTTTAACACCCTCAGACTTGACCTTGAGGGGGTCATTGTCAGGATTTAAGATTACAAGCAGGCAAAATTACAGCTCCTGAATTAAGCTTTAACTGATAGACTCTTAAACCAGTGCAAATGGAACCCTATCATGAAGGCACCAAAACCAGATTTGAACAGGAAGCAGCACATATACAAGAATCAATGGAATCACCTTCAGTAACTGTCCTCGCTTCCCAAATCTCAAGGGGCGCTGCCTCACCACTGAGGTCATGAGGACGATGCAGTACAATGAGGGCACTATCCAGGCGGTCAATCAAGAAGGCAGTAAAAGATCCTGATCTCATGTGACCCCAAAGGTCCCTAAGGCCCATGTCCCCACGCGCTCTAATAGTATTGACGCTTTCTTACATAATAAATTAGTCTATATTCCCTCCATCTTGACTTTTTTGACCTCTCCACTAATTTTCAGCTTTGAACCTATTTTTGGACTTTAGCGACAGTCAAGAGAACTGATACACCAAGTGATGTATCCCTTTTTCATTCCCAATTTATCTGCTTAATCGGATATATTTGTTCAACTTAAATCTAACTAAAGTGCTTACAAGCATCCTTATTTAATAGCTATTATCAGCAATGACAAGAAATAGTATGCCTATTAAGGGACCCACTTGGGTGTAATAAGTGGGTTACATGGCTTTAATCTGATTGCACCTAATTATTTGATACAATAATGATAATGCAAAATGATGTAATTGTATGTCAATCTTCTTAATTAACACAATAACACCTAAACATGGACAGTCCAAATAGGGACTAACTAGTGCTATCTTGAGGCCTTCCAACATTTCAATTGGGGTATGTCAATATTTGCAATCAATATTTATTTTCCTTATAATCTGTATTTTGCCAGATGTATGATGAAACTCTAATTGGGCCAATTGTAAAGTGAATATTTACCTCAGAGGTGCCAATATTATGCTTAAAAACACCTGATCATTATAGTAAAGATGCCTTTATTTGGCTGAAGCATTTTTATTATACTAATTTCAGGAAATTTTAGTTTTTAAAAGCATTGTCATGATCTGTTGATGATTAGAATGGTATGGATGAACTCAACTAATAGATGAGTATGGTAAGTAGATGACCAAGAGGTTTATAATACTGGTGCACAGCCAATTGTTATTTAACTGAGGCAAGCCAACCAGTGGATGGACAATACTGAGCTAAGAGGAGCAAAACTTATACTAAATTAAAATGTGAACGAACAGAAAGAGATGAACATATCACTCAAACTAAATCAAAAATTAAAAAAACTAAAAATCCAACCAGGTCAGAAGCGGTAAACCACTATGCATCCATGGTGGAGGGTAAGTGGGGATTGAATTTCATCTTCCTCCTCTGTGTCAGAGAGTGTACAGCAAAGCGCTTAAAGAACGAGATTGGGTGCATCCTCAAAATGGTGGTTGAGGTAGCAAAGTGGGGCTTACAACTCAACTTTTCTATGAGTAGGGTGGTGATATATTTGGAGAGGGCTTTTTCAGCCTTGAGGCGAACTTTGGGAAGTGTGGTAAAGGTGGCGATGTTGTTGCTGGTAATGTGGGTCTTGGGGTCAAATTTTGCGACCATTGCAACTTTTTTATTGCGTTTGTTGGCATCTTGTTAAAATTAAAGGAATTCTTTTTATGAACTTGTTGCATGGGGGTAAGGATAGGGATGGGTATCCCCTTGACCAGGACTGCTACTGATTTTGTTATGTTCTTTTGGAGAGGGTGACAATCAGGGGAGGCAAAGGCCTCCTTGGTGAGTTAATTGTCACTTTAGAACTTATTGGCAGTGGAGTGTGGAACATAGTGCTAAGTTGAAAATTGAGTTGCATATTATGCATTTAGGTACATTCAAGACCTGGGGCCTCAACAGAGTCAGGGATGGAATTTCCCAAATTATCAACTTCCTCCAAATAATCTTAGAGATCAAGGTTGAAAATGATAGGTTGATCGGCATATAGGTGGGCTAGGTTGGGTGGTTGGGTGGGTTTTTTGAATTTACTGGGGTCCATGCTGGCTCCTATTTAGTTGGAGTGGGAGCAGGGGGTTTGACATGTAGGTTTCTTAGTGGCTGAATCATGGACAGTTGCATCTACCATTTTAGTGAAGGGGGAGGGAGGATTGTGCCCCACTCAAAAAAGTTTTTGGATCAGCAATGGAAGCATCATAGGGTGTTGAGCGTGTAGGCTCCAGCTTAGGCTATGGTGGGGCAGCACCTCTTCAAGTGGTCCAGGTCAAAACAAAGGGGCAGATCGTGCGCCCTTTGTCTACTCTGACACAGAAAGGGTGGTTGGGGGCAGAGGAAATAATGATGTGAGGGGGAATAAAAATGGTAATTTCTGTTGTGAATGGGCGTACAGTCACAAATGCGTGAGGGCCTGCAAGTTGGTTGGCTCCATTGGGAACCACAAATTTTAGAATGGGGTCAGCGTCATATGCCAACAACCCAGCTATTAGTTCATTATATAAAGTATTAGGGGAGTGATGGGTGCGGAGGCTGCAAATTGAACCACAAGAGTGGTGTCATCAGGCAACCGGGTGCAGATGGTTGTGATGGGGGTTCCTTGGGACACCAGGGGAATGCTTGCTGCAATTATAGCATCAGCTTCACAGGTGAGTATAGGTCAAATTACCCTTTTAGGGGCGGAAGTTGATGAATCCTGCAGACTGAATAAGCTCCTGGGATAATTCCATCATTTTTTTGTTGTAGGGGAAATAATTTGACACTTTTAACCTGGAGGATGAATTGCATCTTGCTTCAGGGGAGCACTATGGGGCTATGAGGCACCTCTTGGGAATGTGCAAGGTGGAGGGCGAGATCCTTGGGGGGAACGTATTGACCCAAGGCATTGGGGGGATTGGTCAACCTAGTTCAAAAGCGTTTTCCCACTGGGTGGAAGATACTAGGGGTTTCACCGCTGCCCATTTTGGAGCAGCGGGTGGTAGGGCTGAGGACATTGGAGCTTTGCTGTGTGTCAGTTTTTCGAAGTTTTTAGTTCAGCTTTAATTTTTAAATTCACTCAATAGTAATGTTGAGTGGAAGGATATGGCGCCCTGCCAACTAATAATATATTTTTTATTATTTCTAAAAACTATCTAGTTACCATGTGATAACCATTTAAGAACCATAATATTATAATCTGATAACTATCTACCTAACATCTATTTTTCCTATATCTTGTACATTTTTGGTGACATAATTGAAGTTTTAAGACCCCAATAGCAGTGTCAACATGCATTAAAGAAGCAGATACCTTTACCTATGTCAGGAGGAGTAATTAATTATAGGAAAATACTTCTAATTAAGTTCAGAAGAGTCAGATTAAAATTAAGGGCTTTTGGGCTTCCAAATGCTTTTGAATACATAAAACACTAAGCAAGAATTGAGGACAAATCACCAATTTTTTTTCAAGTACTAAAGCAAGAGTATAATTAATAAGAGAGTTTAACTTTAACACAAAAAAGTGGTGCAAGCTTTTCTTTCCTGTAACAATCACTTTAGTTATTATGATTTGATTTGAACAGCAATTTTTGATAATCACACAGGAGAGATGGGCAATTCAAATAATAAACCTAAAACAACCTGGGCGAGCGTCGCATCAAGAGGTGTGCAAAACGGTGCACCCAAGGGCAAGAAAAGCCCTGGAGGGGGACAGGGACCCAAGCCGCTAAGAAACCACAAACTCAGACACCGTCCAGGTTTATGTATCTACTATAAAACAAGACCAATACATGTACATCCA
Organism: Massospora cicadina; assembly: GCA_022478985.1. Taxonomy (NCBI): domain Eukaryota; kingdom Fungi; phylum Entomophthoromycota; class Entomophthoromycetes; order Entomophthorales; family Entomophthoraceae; genus Massospora; species Massospora cicadina. The sequence goes on along the minus strand of JAKSZP010018580.1, from coordinate 80,190 downwards.
ATGTAACCAACCCCTTTCAAAGGTGGAACATGGGCTCTGACTCTTCCTTGGGGATGAGTCCCTGACCCTGTGGGAGAAAACATGCGAGGCACAGCCCTCCCTTTTTCCCCACGTGGTATATGTCTCCACCAACAACATGGGCCATGGCTAGATCAATATTGGTTTCAAAACAGCCAAAGAAGTAGATGCTGCAGCAAAGGTCTGCATCAAAATTGCCCTTCCCGAGGGCAAAAAAATAGTGCACACCACGTGCACCAGATGAAACAAAGTGAAAAGTTTGTTCATCTCCTTTGGCTCACTCCCTTTCAACCTTTCTCATAAGGTAATCAAGGAGGAGCTCCGCAAAGGGCTCTTAGCCTATGGAGAAATTATGCAACTTGAATTACAACGATTTTGCCTGATGCCAACCCTGTCACAGGCAAAGCTATCGCCATAATCAACCCATTCCCCAAAGTGGAAGATGACTTATTAAGAATCTCCCACACAGCAGAGTTTCACTTTGCAGATGGGGGACAGTCATCCGCATTCCAAGTTACACCAGAACGCGCACCACCTATATGCAACCACTGCGGTTCATTGGGACACAAGGAACATGCATGCCCCGTGAAGGAGGGCTTAATGGAAGCAGACTACTGTGAGGAAGTCATGAACAAAAGTAATGAAAACTTTGCCAGAATGACCAATGGCCACCACCCATTCCGCTGGGGTGAAGATGGACTTTACTCCATCGTGGACCCAGTTACACATAAACAATGCAAAGTGGCACAAAAAGCCCACAAGCGAGCAGCAGCCGAGGTGGCAGCCACGCGGAATCATCCATCTATCATGGAAAAATTAAGAGGACATTTTGGATATACACTGACCCAACCAATCAGAACATTATGCCCAGGTTGAAAATTTTCACAGCAACTTGACTGAGTCACCAAGTGACATAAATCATGCACAATTTGAGGATCAATTCAGCTTCAATATGGGCGAAAATGCGGTGCACAATTCTTTAAATTTGAACCCCAAAATTACAGAACTCAATCAGCACCCCGCATTGAACCATCATGAGACACGTGTGGGAAAAGATAACGCAAATTCCAAAAACCACAATTTCCATGAAATTTTAAGTCAGATCAAGGGACTGACATTGTCACTGAGAGAGTTGGATGGCAGATGCGGAGCATGGCCAAAATGAGCTGCAGTGGGTTAGGGCCAGAGGGCCCTCCCACCCACTTCTGAGGCGACGCGGGCACCTCAGTATCAATAGGGATGCTAAAAATCGTGGGAGCCAGGGCTCAAACGTCCCAAGCCAAAAAGCTGGACTTCCTGCGAAAACCCCTTGCAGACATCTTGGCCATCAAAGAAACCCACTGTCTACAAGGGGAAGAAGGATCCTGGTCAGCCAGGGTCTCAATGTCATGGAATATGCTGATTAGAGTAAGACTGGGCTTCCAGTTTGGGTGTGTAACAACCCAGTGGAAGGCCCAGAATGCCAAGGGCATAGCAGTTATGGTTAAATGAAGTGTGGATCCCCTATTGTTCTGGTGAGGGAAATAATTATTAATAAACATACCAAAGGCCCCATAAAAAACTAAATGGCTGCAATGGGGGCAACCGCGGGTCTTGCTGGGGCATCCCCCAAGGGTGGAGGAGGTAAAGAGGACGACCAATCCTCTTGGGTTTGCAGTTGTTGATCTTTGGGGTTGTCATTCCATCCATTTTGGACTGATTCATCATTTAAAAAATTTTTGAAATCATAAAAGTTTTTAAATTTTTTTAAAATAATGATTGGCTTCAAGAATTGAATTAGATTGAATCAATCTGACACTTGGGAGGCCTTGGGCCTTGTCTTACACCCCTTTAGAGTCCTCAGATTGGGTATGTAGGTTAGGTGCATCATTGCTGCGGCGGATCAATTTTGTATATTAAATTTGGATCAGAATGATCCTTGGTGAAATGGCCCAGATCATTCAGAGCCAGGTTTTCACCTCACGATTGTGTAAACAGCACATCTTCTCCTCCACGTGGAGAATCATAATTAATGGACATGGCCTCACTTTTGCCAAATTGTGCCAAACTACTGTAGAATTGGCGATGCAAATCGGGCTGTTTTCTATGACTAGTCCACGGAGTATGGGGCGATCCCAAAGTGGGTCCACTGGGTGCTGAATGGAAACCAGATTGAGAAGATTTTGGGGGATCCGATGATTCTCCTGGAGCAGCGGATTGGCATCAAAGGCTGGTGGTGAGTTCTTGGATCGCAATCCCCGCTTGGTGGGTCACTAGATTAATTATTTGGAGATCCCACTCTATGACCATTGGCCCTAGGACACAGAAAGCTGCATACTCCACTGGGTTAATCAAAAGTATTGTGAATAAATGGTGGAGCTCGCAGGGTGGTTTTTTGGGGAAAAAGCTTTATTTGGATTAAGGTAAAGAATGGACTGACAACTACTCTTTACAGAGATAGTTGTCTTATATATGGGAAGAGGGGAAAAGGGGCCTTGAGATACGTGTCCTTTGGCAGCAATGGCTGATGTACTTGAGGGTACTTCGTCAAGAATCAGGGCCTCGTCATTTGCTTACGCACAGGTCACCAAAGCTTTGGCAATGTAAGCGTTGGATCTGCCAGGGAGGGACCCGCACCAATCCAAACATAAGTGGATCAACCTGGATGGAAGGTATAGCTGAATTGGGTCCCTCCAGGGTCAATTTTGATAAAACTTTAAAAGCTCTTTTCAATTTTCCCAGAAATAAATTTCCAACTTGGATTGGCTTTCCTGGGCCCGGAATTTTGGATTCTGTGTCCCAAACCCGGTTTCCTGACTTGGGAGCCCTTTTATGAATTTTGGGACTCATTTTCTTATACCCTAAAGACATAAAGGATGGTGTAGTGGGGCTCAAAGGAGGTGAAAGCTGCTGTGGAAGACCTCTGGCCTGCATTACCTCATTGCAGACCTCTGTTATCTTCCCAAAAAACTCAGAAGCAGCCTAATGGGGAACTGTGGTGGGGTCTTTTGGTGCCAATTCAGTGACTCAACGTTCATCCACTACATAGCCCAAGTCCCCCAATTGAGCCAAGGGCTCCACAGGGCCATTAGGTCCCTTCTTCTTCCTAAAAGGGAACTTTTCCCAATCTAACCCAAGAGGTTAGATCTCAAGACTTACACTCACTATCACAATTGGTATGGATATCTCACTGTGGGGTGATCATCCGGTATAACAAAAAATTAAAAATTACAAACTCCTCGTCATACCTTCATGGCTGCGTCCAGGTAGCAACAATCACATGCCAAGAGGAAACAATCTTGATAGCATGCATCTATGCACCATGCACCGCAGCCAAGAGAAAACAATTTCTAGAAACCGTTCCAACACTCACCCTCCCACCAGATATCATCCTGTTGGGCGACTTTAACTGCTGGGATAACCCTGACACAGACTGATAACCTAACCCCAAGGGATACCCATGAGGCACATCAAATTCCGCACAATGAAGGCATCCCTTGGCCTACAGGATGCTCTCCTCCCAGATCTCCACTCCTTCCCCGCATGACATGGCCCAACATATGAGAGGGAGCACTCATATCATTGAGCCGCATCAATCACATACTCTTTCTGCAATCCCAACAATCAAGAATTTCCAAATTTACAACAAAAAGTCAATTTCTCTGAACACCAACTTGTTTTGGTGCAGCTATCACCAACCTGAACCTTTGCACAGGTGTCACCCTGGAGAAAGCTACACCCAGAAAATATAAAATTACCTGAAATATCTGACTGGGTTGACCATGAGGCCACAAACCCAGAATTCACAGCCCCATTCACTTCAGATCTCATAGTAACCTGGGCAAAAAAAGGTTTAATCAACAAAACCTGATATCTCGCATCACATAAGTACACCGCCAACACAGCCACAATCAGGCGTACTTTGGTGGAACAAGACCACCTAGAACTCAACACCCCAAAATCTGGCTACAGCCCCAACTGGGGGCGCAAATGGGCGGAAATCTCTTCCCACCTAAACACCCTCATCTTTGAGCACCAACACAGAATCAAAGTATTGAACAAAGGTAAGTTCATAATGGAAGGCAAAACATGTTTGACATATTTCTTCCACCAATTCCACTACCGTGGCAACCAGCCTGTGTGCACACAGGTCCACAAGACCGATGGCAACGTGGCAACTGACCCTGAGGAGATCGAGGCGGAAGTACACCGCTATTGCACCATATTATACTGCGATATTCTGACAGACCCACAAAAGATCACAAAATTTATACAAACTGCCAGAATACAAAGCACACTGCCGGACTACAATATTAAATCTAATTACATGGGAAGAGCTTTGGGATACAATCCGCGGTGCACCACATAGGAAATGCCCAGGGCCTGATGGGATAACCTACAAATTTTACAAGAAATATTTTCAACAAATTGCCCCCTCCTATTGGCGTCTATGAACCAGTGCTTGCTGGATACACGCCTCCTACCTGGTGGCCATAAATCATATGTCATAACCTTGTATAAAAATGGTGACAAAATGTACCTGGCCTACTGGTGTCCAATTGCACTTTTTAATACTGATACAAAAATTTTAACAAAGATTTTAGCAGACAGATTAGGCACAATAGCCTCTAACGTCCTCTCACCCAACCAGTTTGGGTTTATACCAGGGCACTCAATCTGGAGCAACATACACCCTGTTGCAAACATATGTCAGTCCAAAGCAACTGGTGCCCTGGTCTTCTTAGACCAGGAAAAGGCATATGACCGCGTTAGTTGGCCATACCTAAAGGAATGCCTACACGCTTTCAAACTCCCACCCAGATTCAAAAACTGAGCGATGCTCCTTACAGAATCTGCAACCATTGCTTGCGGCCCTGGCTTTATAATACAAGATCACACCACACAGAGGGCTCAAACAAGGGGACCCCCTCAGCCCACTGCTGTATAATTTCAGTTTTGATCCACTCCTCCGCGTAACTGACTCACGCCTCATGGGCATAACTGCACAAGGCAGCCAACAGTCAAGATATTGGCCTTTGCGGATGACTGCATGGCAGGCATAGCTAACAACAACAATTCCCGACAGCTGTAATGCACCCTAGAGGAATACTCCATGGTGAGCAACGCATCGCTCAACAAAAGGAAAACAGAAATCATTCTCTTAGGCAAGTACACTAACAACTGGGCTACAACGCAAGAGCCTCATACCTCCATAAGAAGGAAAAACCCACTCATCTTACCCTTCACATCACCTCCCACCACCACTCCTGTCCACCACATTGGGATATGGGGTAGAATCAGGGGGATATGCTAATGAGACAATGGAAAGCAACCTACTACAGCGGGTATCTAACTGTGTCGCCTCCCTCAAGGGAAGATCCCCAGGACTAACGGGGCGAGTAGCAGTTGCTAACTCACTCATACTCCCAATACTATGGTACCATGCCCACGTGATAGCCTTCTCACCCACCTTTATAACTTTAATCCGCGCGCTCATCCAGGGCTGGATGTGTCCCAGATCCCATCCTCCCATACGGATGGAAACACTATTTGGACCACGCTCAAGCGGAGGCATGGGACAAATAGAATTTGAGAGCCACGCAAACCGCATACTGGGTACCTGGATAAAGGAAGTCCTTGCCTCAGACCTCCCGCAACAACACTGGTCCAAGGCAGCGAGGACTAACTTTGCACAGGCGCTCAAATTAACCAACCCACATAGCCTACCCAGACTACTATCATACCTTGCTAAACACCCTACCGCAATGGGCCCACATGGAACCCCCCACCCCTCACTTCAAACGCATAATCTAAACCATCCGCCGCATAGGATGGACTGTAGAGAATACTGGCACTGTGCAGGGAAGGGGACGACCCAGCCTCCACTTCAAATTAAGAAATCCAGAAAACCACCCCCAGAGAGACATGCTTGCTATGACCCCAACCATTGCAAGAATCGAATACCTAGATGTGTTAGACATTCCCTACAACTTAACCACATAGAAGGCAGTGTGAAAAATGACGCACCACCCACTCCTACAGCTAAGGGTAAGAGCCAACGCCTGGCGCTGTCTGAGAAGGACCTATAGGATGGCGGATCGCTCCAATTACCTACATGCAACCTGCACAGTATGTGGAGGGGAGGGCTCCCTACATCACCGCCTAGAAACATGCCCCCCAACCAAGGCCATATGGCAGGAAGTCGCGCGCCTGCTTAAGCTCCAAAACGAGCAGGAATTTTCTATATCAAAGAGTCTCCTTGCACTCCAGATCGAGTCACCAATCCCATCTACCCTCCGCTCCCTAATGATACCCATTGCAATGTGGACAATCCACATCATTGCCTTAGATGCGTTCAAGGGCACGGTCCCAACCATCCATGGGGTTATCAACAGGTTCCACGTACACTTACTAGAGCACTTCCAAGCCTGGCTCTATGGATATATGAGGCCAAGGCAACAGGCGCTCATAGAATCGTGGTTCCCACTTTGGTTCCTCCGCACAGACCCCTTCCTTCACACCTGCTCCATAGCGGGGGAAACCCCCTCAGAGTAGCGCACCAACCCCCCATATCTGTCAGTCCCGCTGGCAACAGGGGTAACCTGAGTACCTCAGGGTGCCCAAATTTATCTATCTTTGTTTTCCACACATACTCAGTAATGTTCATCCCGTGGTCAGCTTGCCTCGGTTAAATAAAATTAAAAAGCGGTGCTCACTACAGAAGGCAACCATAAACACTTTTAATAGAAATAACTAAAACAGACATCAACCAAGTTTTTCATAAAGAACTACCATAACAGATGTTTTATTCGTTACAAATGACATTAAACATAACAGCAATCATGGTGAGGGGATGTATATAAATAACTCCCTAAATTGGGCATAGAATTGTTTTTATGGATCTTTGTGCCAAACTTATCCCAAAAATTCTCTTCCTTCCACACATCTGATTCTCTTTTTTTAACACTAGTGGTGCCCAACATACATCTGATTCTCAATTTTGAAGTTTTAATTACAAAAAAGTAACAGGTGTTCTCTTGAGGTTACTTCAGTAGATTCTCCAGAATTAAAAGAAACAAATAAAGTAGTAATAAATTTCAACTCACAAAGGACTAACTTTACTAATTGTATGATTAATATTTATTGGTTTTGTTTTGGTTCAATTTCAATCAGATCCTCTTAATCTCCTGAGAGAACAAATTTATAATTTTATGATTGGGATATGCCTAATCATTCATAGATGACTTGATGAGATCTGAATCACCAAAGCCCCTCTCAGCAACCCATGGACCAATTTTTGTAGTAAAAGAATCGGAGATGGACAAACCTAACGAAATTTCAAAACTTTCCCCCAAGATAAGATTGTGGAGGAGGATGAGTTTGAAAAAACCTAAGATGAACGCGATTCACAAGTATATCTTTATCACATTGTAAAATGGAATATTCAAGTCCTCTACGGAATATAACCCTATATATACAAACCAATTAGACTCTATTTTTTTGGTTAGCCAGATGAGAGTGATAAAACATAACATAACCTCAATGTGGTTTAGGAAAGGTGGGCTTATGCTGGTTACTTATAAGAGTCTTTTTTTGATGGTATATTTAATTGGCTTCATCACTTGTGCATTCAGGTGAATTAATTTGTAAGCTGGATTTTGCATAAATAAATAATAGTTTTCTGGAACATTTTCAATAAGAATATCCTAAAAGCTTGAGGGAAAAAGGATCTTGCCCATAAATGAATTTAAATGGTGACATTTTGACAAATCAATGGTAACTGATCCGGTAAGCTAACAGAGCACTTTGTAAAAAATTCCATTATGACGGATCAGTGGAAGGCTTTTTCTTAAGATGGCCACTTAATTTCCATTGACTCTTTTGATGGCTCCCTTTGTGGATGGTTGAAAAGGAACCACCAACTTTTGAGCGGTATTAGAAACTGGGTAACTCATGTAGATGTTGAGAGGTAAAGTTAGTCCCATTGTCATACATAAGGACTTTGGGACACCCATATTGAGTAATGATCTGGCGGAAAAGTAATAAGGCAGTGGCTTTAGTGGAGGGAGAAGAAATTCATACTGCCTCAACCCATTTAGTTATATGGTTGATAGCATTAATAAAATATTGATTTCCATGCAATCCTTGAGACAAAGGCCCTAAAACTTTAATACTTACATCTTTGAAAAGCTCTAGTAGGCGGGATAACATGCTGTTGGTAAAAATAGTTAGAGGCACCAGGCTCTAACAAATGAGGCAAGCACTGATAGCCTCCTTGATGGTAGCAACCATGTTAAAACAATATGAATCAATTTTTAACCACATGTGGGTCTTCTTTAGGCCACTGTGACCAACTTGGTTATGCCCCTACATAATGGCGTCAAATTGGGAGTTGGGATGTAGAAAGCTAACCGTATGGAGTCTACCTTCTTACATAAAAACCATCCTGTATAATGATGTCCCTAGTAATGGCCTTAAAAAGATTTGGACTCCTTCAGACTCTTTATCCCATAACTCAGGCCCCAATTTAAATCATACAACCTCACCCCTTTTTTTAAACCAAGGTTAACACAGGTTTTCATAATAAACCATCAGCGTTTTTTATTTGGAGCCTGGCCTTTGGACAATACAAAAATCATAATTTTGCAACCATAAAGCCCAGCAATTTGCCTTCTGTCAAGATTTTTATGTTTTTCAAACATCTTAGTGAATAATGGTCTTTAATGACGGAAAATTAGTTGCCATAAAGAAAGGCTTGAAAGTGCTTAATTTCCATAATTACAGCCAGACATTTGCATTCCGTAATGCTGTAAGTCTGCTCAACTTTATACAGGGTTTTAATGTAATAAGCTACTGAATGGTCAACTTTGTCCACATCATATTGAGTTAGTAAGCACCAATAGCTACATTACTAGCGTCAGTATGCAACATAAAAGGTCTATCAAATTGAGGGTTAATTATCACATGCGATTTGGTTAGAGCATCCTTGAGAGAATTAAATGATTGTTTCTAGGCGGAGCCCCATTTTAATGATCCCCTTATTTTGCAAAAAAGGAATTAAAAAACATAGCCATATTGGCAAATTTAGGTATGAACAGCCAATAATCTCCGACCATACCTAAGAAGACTTGAATATAATGCAATGTGGTAGGATGTGACATTCAATTTATAGCTTTGATTATCTCTCAAAGAGGTTGATTTTTTTGGCAGAGACCTTATGACCTAGAAACTCCATTTTCCCTTAAAAACGAGCATTTAGATGGCTTGAGTTAATGAGGAGAGCTCCAAACTTGCTTAAAAAACTCTTCTAAATCGTCCAAATGTTTAGTAAAATTTTTAAAAACACCCTATTATCATCTAGGGATACCATGAGGCAGGTCAACTTCAAATCGTGAGGCATCCCTTCCATAGCTCGCTGAAAAGTAGTAGGGGCATTGATTAACCATTGAGGTATAAAAGTCGGTTCATATAGACCCTCACTGTAAATTTAAGCAAATTTGGCAAGGTCCTCTTGAGCTAACTCAATTTTCCAGTATCCACTGGCTAAATCCATGACAGAGAAGTACGTAGAACCTGCAAGCAGTTGGAGAGAATCATCAATCTTAGTAGAAGGTAGTTGTCTTGTCAGGTTACAGCATTTAGACTTCAGTAATCCATGACCACCTGATGAGAGCCATCCTGATTTTTTACCAGAAGTAAGGGAGATGCCAAAAAGGCTAATGGAGGGCTTTAACAATCCGGCTTCCAACAGTTGGTGCAACTCCTTAGTAACTTGCGCTTCCTCAACCTAAAATTTATGATAGGGTTTAGAGTGAACATGAGGATGTTCCAAAGTTTTATCAGTATGCATTTTATCACTCATCTTAACAAAATCATAAGTATGTTTTGAGAAAATATTAAATTATTCCTCAAATTATTTGGTGGTCTAACTTTTCTTGCTCTTTAGTAAGATGCTTCTAAATCTCAGGGCCCACATTAAGAATCTTTTTATGGGGTTCCAATCCACATTTTGTAAACTTCTAAAGGGTTTAACATAATAGACCCTTGGTAGAGCTAGCAGCTTAACATAAGCTATTGAATTCTTTTAATCTACCATTTGAGGCTTATCATAAGTTTCTCCAGTAAGACGGGTAGCGCTCCTCTATAACCATAGCAAAAACCCAGGACAGGATAAATCTCCCAAAAGAAGGGTTTGGAACACCCTGAATCTTTAATAAATATCCCTTAGGGATAGAAAAATGTAAAAAGGTGCTGATAATGTCTAGGGATTTTGAGGAATAACAACGGAAATAGAGGAAAAATGGACATAACCTCTTCATTGTCAGCTGTCTTGGGGGATAAAGTAATCTGAGGTCCTCTTACATGGTATTTATATAGAATAAGACCTCTTTGGACCTTCCAACAGACAAACCCACCACTGGGTATGTTGAATATGAACACGTTCAGATAAAAATAAGGGAACTTGATAACCAATAAGAAATAAAAAGAAATTAGGATAATAGATATTTCCATCAAATTCCTGTAAAATTGGGCTTCAAAACTAAGTCATAATATGGATTGTCCAAGATGATAGAGGGTACTGTAAAAGTTAACTAACTGATTTACAAAGGAAGAGATGAAAAAGCCTCAATCAACTGCATACTATGGGGCCTTGCGGTACCATATTCCTCAAAATGGGACATATTTGTCGTAGTTTAAGTCGCTTTACCGTTTTAGAGGAGAGTAAATTCACTGAAGAATGAGTATTAATTATAGAATTTAACCTTGACTTGACTTATCTGAAGCTCGATCTGAGTAGTCACACTTCCAAACTTATAAGGTAGAGCCAACAAGGAGGGCAAGGCATAAGAATAATGTTATTTGTATTAAAATCAACAGGTCCTTGGACATCTTAACTCATACCCAAATCAATATCAAGCTAGTAAATTTTGTAGTTTTGTCTTCTTTTTTCTTTTCATCGGCTCTCAGCCTAAAGAAAAGGTTTTCTGTATGGAAGTACTGGCGGCAATAATTGCATTAAGTAGCCTGAAATATTTAGACACAGCATATACCTTAAAATCAGAAGACTTTAATGCTGCATAGTTTCAGGTTCATTCAGATAACTGATGTGGTAACTCCAAAAAGACTTCCTTAATATCTAGGATGCTTTGGAAGTTCTTATTCACACTGATAAAAATACTTTTTACCGAGTCTTGAAGAGAAAGCAGACATAATGGCTGTAATGGCAGCATTGAGAATTAACCAGCCGTAAACCACCAAAGTCCAAGCCTCCCAAATAGATTGTGTGTAAAGTCTTTAATAATTTGTTCTCAAGGGGCTGTAGCCCATAAAGGCCTGTTTGGGAGGATAAACTTTGTTCGCTCCACAATTCCTTTGTAAAGCCTCCTTGACCTGGGACCAAGTGTTTCAAGTTATTAGATGGGGAACTATGATATCCTGTGTTAAAATGGGCAAGACAATTTGTTTAAAAATTCATTTTTTGAAGACCTGTTTCCTTATAAAAGCAGTTTTCTATAAGCAAAGAAATGAAATGATACTCCATTCTACAGGAGAATTCTTATCCTAGTATAAATGTTTATTATCCTTAGGGGCATTGGCTTAAGAGACATGAACTTCAGGCTGCTCTGGTTGGGTGAAAACATAAGAGTTAATTTATGGGGGCTTGAAAGGCGTATTGCTGGTGTAAATTGACAATCTCAGTACAAATTTCATTAAGTAGAGGTTTAACTCAGAATGAACCACCTTATAATCCATTTTCAGGTTATTTCAAGGATTTTATTTTGTTGCGCATGTATTTAAGTTCCAAGGAATTAGTCTTAGCTTAAAGCATATTCCCCTTGGATTCAAACGCCTGTACCAAAATAATAATGTCCTTAGCCCATTTGCCTTGGTTTTTCAACTTGGTGGATGAGGACTGAGGCAACAAGAGAGGGTCAATAGATTCCCTTCTGGAGTTAAATTACATTCCCTGGCTACCTTATGAAATTGCACTTGCAACCATTCAATCATGTCGGAGAGCAAACTAGGATTTAGCTCAGATGGACACTCAGAGCCAAAGGTGCTGGATTGTTGAAAAGGTCCTGGAGCCCAGGAGGCCCAGGAGGTCCAACGGCACCCAGGGGTCTGGGAGGTCAAGGTGGCCCTGCCATACCAGGGGGTCCAGCTAATCAAGAAGGTCCAGTTAGCCCTCTAGCTCCCTTAGGCCCATTGGCCCATTATTCTTGGGGGACCCATAGGACTGAGAGGACCTTGAACCCCAGGTGGACCCATCATTCTAAGGGTTTCTTACACTTTGCCAAATTGGATTTGAAATTCAGAGAATAGGTGCTCCAATTGGAAGAGGCGATTATTGATCTCCTCTTCCATTGACTGAATTTTATTTGAGAGATAGTTAAGGCTTCTTTTGCTTAACTTGAGTATCCCAGACTTGCTCCATAAACTGAGTATTGATGAAGCTAGATATCTCAAGGTCAAGAAGAGCTATTATTGCTACACGTTATTAAAGATTGCAACTCTAATAATTTAACAAGATTATCCCAACTAAACTTAAAGCATAATTAAAAAACTCAGAGACAATATAAAAAAGAGATAAAAACTTATAATAGGTTTAATGTCCCCTGGTGATATTCAAGCTGCTTGCAATAAATGGTACAACACGGGATGAACAACTGAGTAAGTATGGCCTAGTACCAATCCCAGGAAAATGAGAGGTTTGATATATATCCCTCATCGTGTAGGGCACAGCACTGGGCAGGGACTGCGTATAATGGGTTCAAGAAAAAGGAGACCAAGAAGTATTTGTTGGATGGTGTCTCACAAAGATTCAGGATGCATTTGAAAATTTTTTAATGAAACTCAAGTTTAGACTGTTAAGCTCTAAATTGGCACGTAAATCCAACGTGGACGAAGCCCTTGGTATTTCAGTCCCAGATGAACGAATCCAACTCAAAGTACTGCTGCTCAAGGTCCTGAGAGCTTTGGGTGAAAAAGGAGAAGCCGTTTTAGTGATCAAAGTTTTCACAAGTGCTTGACTCAATATGCCCCTGTATTATACACCACTTTTTGAAGTTTCTTAATTACACATCAAAGAGTAACAGGATTTCTCTCAAAGCTACTTCTGTAGACTCTCCAGAAATAAAAGAATTGAGTAAAGTAATAATAGATATTCAGCTTGAAAAAAGCCCAACAACATTAGTGATAAGACTTAATGTTTATAGGTTTTGTCATGGTTCATTTCTGATCTGATTGTTTCAATCTACTAGAGTTCAAATATTCTATTAACTTATTGTTGGGATAAGCCTGATCTTTCATATACGACTTGATGAGATTAGAATCACTAATGCCCCCTTCAACAACCCGCGGAGTAATTTTTAGAGTAAAAGAATCAGAGAGACAAACTCGAAAAAATCCCAACAATCACTTATGTGGAAGTACACCCTTCAGTAAGTTAAAGCTAAATGAGCAATATTAATAGAATGGCCAGAAGAAAACGTACATAATAGTGAGCCTATTCTTTTGGTGAAAATTCCTTATCTCAGTTTATGACAACTTTATCTGTGGCAGATCTAAAACACAGATAAAATTCCATTTTGCCCAACAGTCCTCCATGCCACTCTAATAAGAGTAGTAATATCTAACTACTGCAGAAATGGGCCAATATGAGAACAAACCAACTTATGCGTCAAAATTTTGCAAAACAGGCTTTAAGTCTCAATGAACCAATTTTGTGACTATTATGAAGATGGTACAGCCCAATTTCAAACACAATATTAAAACTTATATGCATTTAAGGTTTTGTAAATACCAAACTTTTTTCTCTTGTTACAATCACTAATTGCAAGGAATTTGATACAATACTAGATAAGTTTGATAATCTCTTTGAGGAGATTAGTATGCACCCAATGTTGTGTAGCAGTTGGGCTACCAAATTAAAGGACACAAGATTGGGCTTCACACTGTCCAAAATTTGTAAACTCCCCGGTGACAACTGCGGCCTAGATAAAAATAAAAAAACTGGCAGTTAGTATTACCTGGTGATTTTAGCCTGGCAAGAAAAACAAAATAGTTAATCAAAACATCACATTCCCAGCCCCTGTCATCAGTGGAGCACTGCCTTCAAGTTTTCAGGATATTAATCAAACGATGCTTTGGGAAACATTCTGTGGAGATGTGCACAAACATTCCCTGAAAGCAATATATGTAGCACCGCATTCCATGACCTTTGGTTGGTTGGATCTCAGGTTTGAAACTAAAGATGCAGCTTTGTCTGCTGCACAGGTGCGTGTGGTGGTAGACCTTCCAGATGGTCAATGGGTTATTGGAAAAAGCACACTCAATGGACCAAATTAACCAAATTCTTTTTCTGACTTCCTCCCCACAACAATTAAACGCACAGTGCTGGAGCACCACCTCATGGCAGGGCTTAAGGCATACAGGGAACTTCAGTCCTTCAAACTGCAACACTTTACGCTTATGTTGGACCTGTGAATGGGCAAAGCGATTGCTGTGATCACCAACCTCATCCATTGTGGAAGACTATACCCAAATCCCTCACACTGCAGATGTGTTTATTGACAGACAGGAATTCTGCCCGTTCCATGTCATGGTTGGATAGCGCGCCCCCTATCTGTACCTTTAGTCACGCTTTTGGCCACAGCCCACACATGCATCGCCAAGGAGGGCTTCACACAAAATGAAATCCCCCCAACGCAATGGGCAGTTCTGATACCCATTATGAACTGGCTACTGACACTGCCTTACCGTGGTGCATGAAGGGGTGTCACATTCAAGTCAAACCTGTGTCCTTGCAAGAGTGCAAGAAGGTGAAGCAGACTCGCAAAGCTGTGGCCAAGGCAGTGGCCATGGCCGCATCCATGATCCCGCTTGCCCAAACCCAGAATGACATTGAGTCATTCACTTCAGATTTGGTTCGAGAATCTGAGCACTAATCATATTGGCCCAACCAGCCTGATGACCTGATGGATGCATCAGATTTACTTGAGCAAACTTACAAGCTAAATAAAAACTGATTCCTCTACCCATTTCCCTCCCAAATTTTTGTTGAACTTTGAAGGAGAACAGAAGGAGCACATTAACCCAAACCTTTAGCAGAAAGCAAATCCTGTCAAAAATAAGAACCATACCAAAAAATTGGATAGTGCCATAAGTACCGCTATAACTCAACTGACTCTATTTCTTTACACAAATGTGGTGTCCTATTGCGTTCTGAAAATGAGCCACCGGATGGACAAGGGACCTTCCCATAGCACCTAAGGTGCGATAGGGGGAGCCTTGACAATAGGGATGTTGAATATTTCTGGACTCAAGGCCTCACCGTCCAGGGCTAAGAAACTGAGTTTTTATAGATAATTTACCTGTGGACATCCTGGCCTTTAGGAAACCCACTGTCCACATGGTGCAGAGGAAACATGGGCCAACATGCTCCTTCAATCCCTTTCTTTTTGGTCACCACATTGTGGGGTACTTATACACGAGACCTGCAATTTTTAATTTATTTTCTAAAAATTCAAATCTCAATGATCATGTGCTTGTGGTGTCCTTTTCGTGGGATGACAAAGTGCATGCTGTCATTACTAATTATGCCACAACCGGTGTGTGGGCTTTCCAGGAATTCCTTTTGGCCATATCCTGCCTCCCACTTCTATCTGATCTGTTTATGGTGGGCGACCTGAACTGCTGGACCAACCCAGCCAATACCACTCGCTATAACGCCTGCCCTTCAGGGGTATGTCAAACTTTATGTTCTTAAAGCCACTTTGGGGCTGTTTGATACCCTACCTAAATATGCACCGCTGCTCCTCAACAAGTCCTGTCCCCATGTGCACAACGGTCAGCTGAGGTCTATGTCACACATATACCTTATTCTTGCACTGTAGAACTTATGGATTCAGGTTGCATTATTACAACAATGAAAATCAATTTTTCCAACAATAGGTTGGTGCCAATTTCTTCTCTTTGTCACACCCAGAAGCACAGGCGCCAAAGTGGTGCAAACTTCATCCAGCCAAGATCACGTTGCCCAGGTTTTCCTCATGGGGTGGACACCAAAACTTCAGCGCCAGAGTTCACCACAACGTTCAGTGCAGACCCACTTTCTACCTGGCCAACCTTCAAAGTGAACATCATCCGCCAGGCATGCCACCTCTCAGTGTGTTGCTTTCAGGCTGCCTTGGTGGTCATTATGCGCACTTTTTCAGAGGTGGACCACCTGAAATCTAACGTCCCTGCTGCAGGCTACAGCCTGGCTTGAGGTCACAAGTGGACAGAGGTGTCCGCTTGCCTTAACGCACTGGTAGGGCAAACACAAACATCATGTTTGTGTACAATACAAAGCAAAAAATATAACAGTGGGTGACACGTGCTCCACCTATTTTTACTAAATTTCTTAACACCGTGATAGAGCTTGGCCTGCACACAGGTGAGGTGGCTGGACCACTCCATCGCAGATACTACAGCCAAAGTGGCAATCAAAGCTCAAAGGTATTACTCCAAATTGCATTGCTCCAATCCAGTTGAACTGGCTGAAGTTGAAGAAATTCTCAAAAGCGCACATATCCACACCATTTCCCATTATCTGGAGTTGATGACTTTGATTTCTCAGGATAAACTCTGGTATGCCATTCACGGTGCACCACAAAGGAAATGCCCAAGTCCAGATGGGATTCCTTATGAGTTTTGTATGAGATATTTAATTATTTCTCATTCTTGTTGCTTGCCTCAATGAACAGTGTTTGTTAGAAACGCGCCTCCTCCATGAGGGCCAGGAGGCTTTAGCTATAAAGCCTTATAAAAAAGGCGAAAAGCTGGACTTGGCAAATGGTGCCCCATTTCACTTACTAATACAG
Organism: Massospora cicadina; assembly: GCA_022478985.1. Lineage (NCBI taxonomy): Eukaryota > Fungi > Entomophthoromycota > Entomophthoromycetes > Entomophthorales > Entomophthoraceae > Massospora > Massospora cicadina. The sequence goes on along the minus strand of JAKSZP010018580.1, from coordinate 63,328 downwards.
ATATTAAATTATTTACTTAAATTATGGTCAACCGCCCAGGGGAAGTTGCCTCTGATATAATTTCCTCTGAAAAATTTGGTTTCATCCCCGAGTGGTCTATATGGGACAACATACACACTGGAGCCAACGTCTACCAATCCTCAGCTACTTGGGCACTTGTTTATAGACCAGCAGAAGGCTTTTGATAGAGTCTACTGAGATTACCTCAAAGCCTGTCTCCACAAGTTTTACCTCCCCCATTGGTTCATTAATTGAGTGATGTTGCTTATGGATCCTCTGCAATGGCTGTGTGTGGCCCTGGCTTCCTCACTGAAGAAGTTCTCCATCAAAGGGGCTTACACAAAAAGGGACCCTTTGAGCCCACTCTAATATAACTTCGGCCTTAACCTACTTTTATGCAATGTAAATGCCTGACTTACTGGCGTCCATGTTCAAGGCCAAGCACTAGTTAATATGTTGGCATTTGCTGATGATTGTGTGGTTGGGTGTCTAACAACCAAGATACACGCGCGCTTGAGGCTACTATCCAGCATTACCTGGGTAAGTAACGCTGCACTTAACGCCTCAAAATCGAAGTTATTCTCCTTAGTCAGTTCCAAGCCCGCTGGTCACCAGCATTTCATTTCCTACCTGCTTCAGCAGCTAGCTCACGGTTTGCTTGCCCCGCCCACCTCATACCGCCCCGTTTGTGCTCCCTTTCGTGGCACAATTCACTGCTGGTCTGGTACGCCATTTGGGTGTGTGGCTGGATGCGGGAGGGTACGCCTCATTAGTGATGGAGCACCATATTCTGGACAATGTCAAAAAGCGAATCGCCTCCCTTAGAGCCCACCAAACTACCCTCCCAGGAAGGGTTGTGCTGGCCAACTCTATGCTCTTATCTAAAGTCTGCTTTGTGGCCCATGCTTTCGCCTTTCCCCCCTCTTTCTTCACCTCTTTATACGCCCTCCTACAAGGGTGGCTTTGGTTAATCCGCCCTCCACCTATGCGCCTGGATGTCATGTTTGGCCCTCGCCATAGTGGAGGTATGGCCTGCTCAGCTTTGAGGCCCATGCTGCCAAAATACCTGGCTCCTGAATCTCTGCAGTCACCAATCCCATACACCAAGCCCAACATTGGTCATGCGCAGCCATCCCCAACTTTTCCCGCGCCCTGGGCCTCAGAAATCCTTTTCTGCACATTCTCTGTTAAAATATCTTGCCTCACATACCTCTAATGCGGGCCCACATGGGATATCGCCCCACTTCAAATGAATTCTCCTCTCCATGCGGAGCGCTGAGTGGAGAATTAGCATCAGTGGGCACACCGCCCAGAGGGGTCGCCCTACTTCTCGCTTCACACAGGAAGTACAAGGCCATGCCGTTCTGAACAGTAGATGCCCTGGAGGTCCCCTATCATGGCCAGAGTGGGTTATCAGGACATGTTGGACATCCCTTACACCTTAGAAACCCAGAAAACATCTGGAAGTACACTTATCACCCTCTTTTGAAGTTATAAATTCGTTCCCATGTGTGGCGCTGCTTTAAACGGGTATCTCATACTGCTGAGCGATCCAACGCATCACACTCCTCATGTGTTGTGTGTGATCAATATGGGACTTTAGTCCACCGCCTAGTAGAGTTCCCACCGTTAAAAGCGATCTGGCGTGGAGTTCAGCATCTCTTTTGCCTGGAGAAAACACAGACCTTCAGCCTCTCTATGAAAGTCTTCACCTTGTTCTTGAATTCCCCTATACAACCTTCCCTCTTGCCTTAGTGGTAGCAGTTGCTATGTGGACTAATCACATGGTTGTCTTGGATGCCAACTCAGGTATACTACCACCCTCCAGGAAGCTGTACGCCGAATCCAGGCACACCTTATGGACCACTTTCAAATATGGTTGTTTGTTTATCTATCATCCTGTTAATGACAAATGATCTCATCCTGTATCCTGGTATGGTTCACACTTCAGACACTTTCCTTCATATGTGCTCAATAGTGGCGCAAGCCTCCTGTAAAAATTTACCTTAAGTTGATTATTGGTCGTCAACCCAGTAACCTTTTTACTGCACAGGTTTGATTTACATTTGCACTTCGTCAAGTTGTATAGAATGTAGTATTCAATAATAGTATGAACACTATTATATTATAGTTGAGTTTGAACTATTATTAGGCCCAACGCTTCGGCCAGTACTTCTGATTAAATACTCTGTAAGTCATACTTGTAGGGATTTGTTCCCTATATTCCTGTCCACCCAATCTTCATTAAGATACCCCAGTGACAGTCTCTCTCAGCCCAACACACAGTTGGCAGCTATCCCTGATTGTGGTTCCCTTTGTCTCTAGATCCCCGCTTGGATCTCTACTCTTCTCTCTGAGAGTCTTCCAATTATTGCCCTCTGCAATAATCTCCTTGAGATGGAATGTCACAATGGAAGCCAGTAGTCTAACTATACACCAAATCAACAATACTACTGTAGCTAATAATGTTTTACTAAATGATGGTTTTTAATATGTTTTTATTATAGTAAATCCTGGGGAATTATATAGTAGAGGATTCAGCCATTTAACCCTCAGTTGACACCTCTTTAATGAAACGGCAGCCATTGCCATTGAATCACCCTTCCTCATCTTGGCAGTGATGGTCTTCCCCTTCCTGGCTAGTATTCCTTTAATGGACATCCTCAAGACCTCAAACAGAAAGAGTCAGAAAATGTGTCCCTAACAATTTCCTCCCGATCCAAGCGAGCCAACCATAATTGGCTAGCGACCTGCTTAGGTAATGAGACTGATTACCTATTATGGCAGGTCACTTCACCAACCGATTGACTCACTAGTTGAAGGCAGCATCAATCGCCTCACAACTCACTATTCATTCCCAATCAGTTGGTGATGAAACCAGACTGATCCCAATCAGTACACCTGATAGTTAATCACTATCAGATGCCCTTATTTTGTCAGCTACTCCACCCAATGAGATATTAGGTATTCATCTGGATTGATCCCTGATGGATAGACCAGGTGAATATCCCAAAATCCCCTGAATCTAGTTCCTCCAAAACTTGGGCCAACTAATCTCTGATTCACTTCACCTTAGGGGATTTTCTCCTAGTGACACCAGGTAATCTAGCAGGCTGGGAATATGGGCAAAAATCCCAACACCTCTACTCATGATACCCCTCTTCCTTTATTTGGCATTCCCGCTGGCAATAGGAGATAACATTTGCTTCTCTGGTGTGCCCCTAGCATATATTAGTGCTTGATTATTTACATATTGGAAGTGTCCATCTCATGGTCAGCCTTCATCAAATAAAATTAAATTAAAGGATTTTGTAAATGGCTCTGTAACAAATTTTCCCAGATCAGAGCCAATCCTTTACCCTTTAAAGGCCACGACTAAATTTATTGTTGTTAAGTTTCTGCAAGGAAGGACATTTTGTTAGATTCTCTATAGTTGCACCCATATTTGAGCAGTATCAGTTGGATTTCCTTGGCCTCTCGATAAAAATGGAAGGAGTTAAATATAACTGTCCAAGATAGAAGCACTATCCAATATAAAAATGACCTGAATCAAAGCACAATATTCAAGTTTTACTAGTCAAGAGTGTTTATATTTGCCAATTTATAGCTAATTTTGCACAAATTGGGGGGCCACTGTTCCATATACTTAAAATAAAGTCTTACTAAAATGGAACCAGCTTGCCAAGAGTCTATTGGTCATCTTCAATCAGCTCTACTAGTGGCTTTAGTCCTGTGATATCTAGACTCAATTGTAATTTATTTTTAAACCAATGAATCACTCATGGCAGCTGGAGCCATGTAAAATTATAAGGGGAGAAAGAAATGAACATCCCACTGCCTTTAATAGGCAGACACTAGACATTCACAAAAGAATTTACACAATGAAAAAAAGAATTTTTGGCTGTCATATATGATTACAAGCAATTTTGGATATATCTCCACAGCACTCATTTCAACGTTGATACTTACTATCAAAAAGTGATATGTGTGGATGATAAGCCTATTTTTTGATGGCGGATAATTAATTATTTAACCGAGGCAAGCCAACCAGGGGACAGGCATTACCAAAAGAAAGAAATGACATGAAACCTGAACAGGGTCAATTCCACCAAAGAAAGTTTTTCCACCTCCAGATCAGGACTCAAATTTTTCTGGTTACGTCATGGGTAAGGTTTTCGTGTTATTAGAACTACTAACCGCCAATAGCTTCCTTTGGCTGGCACCCTGATCAATGTGCAAAGGGTGAGAATCAAACCCGCAACCTTCAGGTTGGTAGCTGTATGCCCTTACTGACTTACCTTCCACCCCCTTTTTAGATGGCGAGGTACTGTATTTAGGCGGATCATTAATTAGTCATCAAGATTTAGTTTAAAGCATTTAATAATTCAAAATGATTTGATATGAGTGATGCTAAACAATCTGGCCTCAGCCAAATATGGGAATTTATTATAAACACCCAATGAAGAGATGACTATGAAGAAAATTGGAGAACTGAGTAGCTAAATATCTGGGTCAAAGAGTGGCCAGAGAGATGAGTGTAATAGGGTTAAGCAAAAATGGAGGGGGAGGTTTTTTGTTAATAACACTTAGTAGATTCTACAGTAAAATTTGAAGGTTAGAAAAGTAGTGGACTCTGCTGTTAGATATAAAGTTTAGTATTGTTAGATATTTCTGATTCATTTTGTTTTTTATTACACTTGTTCAAGGAATGGATATTATCATATCGCCTTTCTGTTGAATTGGTGGAAATAACTACTAACAAAACTTCAGCGGAATATAACCTATTACACCAAATTTTACAACAGCGGTGCTCACTATAAGGGGAGCGCTGATTCAAATAATAATAATTAAGCTATCTGAACCATGGCAAATCCGATTTGCACTCATGGGAAACCACCCCAGCCTAGTGATTTGCACAATACGCTGAGATTTAAAAGTGATCTGTATACATTACTCCATACCCAATTTGAGTCCCTTCATGAGCAAAAAGTCGTTATAATATTAGCTTAAAGAACTGTTTAGTTATATATGTACCCTCACCTGGCAGAATAGACTACTATCAGACTGTCCTGATGACACTATGAGCGGTTGCATTGCGTTATATGGAAACTAAAAATTATTACTCATTTCAAATTCTCTTCTGGGAAGCTGAAGAACAAACAGGATATTACAGTGAAGGACACCGGCAATATGGCAGGTACAAAGCTGAGGAAAGGGTAGCAGAACTCTTCACCAACCAAGCAGGCAGTTTGAGTCAGTTTACACATAGCGCGAGCTCTGGGAATGAATACGCTCCACCAAAAGGAGTTCCTCACGTGTTTGAAGTGTTGCCATCTAAAGAGGTCCATGCTGCACCCAATCCTGCTGAAAATTGAGTTCCGCTGTTTCTTCCATTTACTCTCCTCACTATGAATCAATTACGCCCCATGAGCAGTGCCTCAGTTTGCTCCAAGATCTTGTAGCTTTAAACAGGACAAAGATATTTGCATCAACAAGTTTCCTCTATTTAATTGAAATGGAAACATGCATGGGTTTTTTTTAAATGCTTTGATTTGCTATGGAGGGAGCATCAAAACGCCATGAGGCAAAACTGCTGATATCTTTCTTCAATGTTGAGAGTGCTGACCAAGTTACATGTTACATGAAGGATAGTTCAGTCAACTATCAGGAAATTAAGGTTACCATGCTGAGCTTGTTTAAATTCACATAAAAAACTCTCAGTGGAAGGCTTATTTGATGATAGTTGTGTTCCAGCGGAATGAGACCCTGATGGCGTCTCTGATTGATTCTCTTCAAGAGCAAAAATCTTAAAATATGCTTTGGGAACTTTATCTGAGCCTGACGTTGGAATTGCAATGACTTTGGAGGTTACCACCCACACCCTGATCTTTCAAATCTATGGCTCCCTTATTGCAAGGGGATGTACATTTACACAAAAATTTATTAATTATCTGTAGTGACTAGTGGCAACGTTAAGCTCACCTAACCACATATGGAAGCCACAATGGCTGCTGCTGGCCCTCCGACTTTGAGAGGGCCACTCTGAGCAACTTTATCCACCTTACCTTCCCTACCCATAATATAATCTTTCACCTCGTTTTCAGATGAATTACACCCTTTCACCCAACCCTTGGCCTGGACCTTCTAATGATACTCAGGAACAAGATCCCTTTGGAGTAACCTTTTATGCCTGCAATCAGTCAGAAATATTGCATTCAACTGTACTGCTAAGCGTCAAGATCATATTGTGCAGCTGACCAATATGAACAGGGAAAAGACCAAGAAGAGTAAAGATGGGACCCTATACATCCGTTTACCAACTACAACTAACCCACCTGAGCATGCTGAGTTGCTTCCCGCTGAGGACCACCAACTCAATGATGTGCTATTATATTAGCAACCTGCTAATTATGTACATGTTCTGACTCTATCTCAAGCAAAGAGGCCGCAGTTGAGGAAGGTCACCAGGATACTCTGAAGCCCTACGCCTGTCAAATATTGGAGCAAGCCCCCTCTGAAAAACCTTGACCCTCTTTTGATGCACCTTCACTGAAAAGTGTGAATGTCACCATCCCGGTAGATGTGATTATTAAGGAAAACACCAAGGTCAGAGTAGGTATTATGATTTTCTTGAAAGAAGAGGATCCTTGGATAATCATGTGAAATTATAAAAATTACTTCATTTTAATGAATGCATTGTGATATTTTTTGTGGCGAAAACAAACTTTTGTGCTAACATAGACACTGGCGCCTCATTCAACATAATATCAACAAGGTTGGTAGCTAAGTTACCGCTGAAGCCTAACGTGGAGCACCAGATGTTATATGTGATTGTTATAGTGGAATGCATACTATCAGAAGGGGCGTACAGTGCACTGCCTTTACAGTTTGGGTTGATTGCCATCTCATCACCAGCGATTGTGTTACCTAACCATGAATATGATTTACTGATAGGAGCAGCCTTTATGAGCCACTTTGGTGCAGTAGTTGATATTGCTGATAAGACCTTTGAAATATTGGCCAGCATATTTCAATTTACTTTACCTCAATGGAGTGCCAAAGGATTCCACCTGCATGGGGCAAGTTAATCTCATATACAGTGATGGCATAATCCCTGTCCGCTATCAGCAATTGAAAACTAAACAATGGTTCTCCCTCATTAAATATAAGTGTACCAGGGGCTGCCTCTCTGATCCAATGATGCCATATTGATCCCCTCTGGCCACCAAGACATAGTAGGCACAGAGCTTGAGATTGAAATACCAAAAGGTATTTATGGGATGTTCTTGGACCTTATCAGCAATCACTCCTCAAGCGCCATGTGGCCCCAGGCATCAAATTACCTGGAAACGAAGAAATCAAAGTGTTGCTAGAAAATCTGCAAAAAGGACCACTAAGGGTCCAGAGACAGCAGGTGGCCTATCTTAATTTGAGCCCTATTGATGAGGTCTTCCACTTCCAAAAATCCAGTTTTCTGGATGAATTTGGTCTTCTCACTGGACCTCTAGAAGGAAAAATGGTAGTGGTTCCGCAATAAATTTTAATGGGTTAGTTGAAAGTTCAGTAGAATTATTCAATAGCCTTATTTGAAAAATATATGGAAATCCTTGTGGCTGATGATTAAAATCTGGGATGTGTTCATGGCATCGTCCATCAGTTGGACATAGGGGACCACCCTCCTATTTGGTCACGGCTAATCCGCCGCTTAAGGGGTATAGAAAAGGTAGTTTCTGACGAAATAAGAAGCTATTGGAGCAGGGAATGCTAGAGCCATATAAAGGTCCTTGGGCTTCTCCATATTAATTGGTAAAAAGAAGGGTGACACCAACTGGAAAATAATTGACTAGCAAAAAAACTTAATAGTAACACCAGGAATGACTTTTACTCGCTGCAACAAATTGATTCTATATACCGCTTGTACAGCGCTCACTATTTATGGTGATATATTGGATATTGGGTTATTTATAAATTGAGTTGCCCATGGCAGAACAAGAGAAGTGCGCCATAATCAATTCTCAAGGGTTTATTTTAGCCCAAAAATATGCCACAAAGGGTTGTGTAATGCCCCTGCTATGTCCCAGAGGACTATGGGCACTATTCTAGGTAGTCTCAAGCTGTCATTTGGCCTAATGTACCCATATGACATTAACATCTTCTTGTAGACATTTTTTGGAGTATCTCAATCATTTATAAGAGGTAGTCCTCCAGCTCTTAGAGTCTTTTTAAAATCATGCCCCACATATGTCACTTCTTTAAAGACTAATTAGAATCTCTAGGTTTGTGGCAGACGCTAGAGGAAAAATCACAACCAGATAAGATGGAAGCCATGCAGAAGATGGCCTGGGTCAGTAACAAGCGGGTAATACAGGTGTTTTTAGCATGGTCAGGTATTATTTATGCTATATTACAACTTCAGATGTAGTGGGGACCACTATTTAAGCTACTTAAATGACGCTACTTTAGAATGGACAAAACGTCATTAGACACCATTAATACTCTCCAGATGGAGTTGTTTAGCACCACATTGTTGCAATATCCAGACTCTGAGGAGGAGTTCATTATTCATAAATATGCCTCCCTTTTTTCTTACATGAAAGTATTATCTCAGCAGGACAACAAGAAGTAGGACACCCTATCTTTTACTGTAGTTGTTGTTTGAACTTCCACAAGAAGTATTACACCGTGACTGATCAGGAGTACCTAGTGGTATCCATGCATAAAAACACTTTGAGTGTACTTCAGGTAGTAAAGTTTAATGTTATGACTGACCACTCTTCATTGCATTGGTTACAGAATCATAGAGAGCTTTGGGACTCCTTGCATGATGGGCTCTCAAGTTAAAGCCTATGATTTTAAATAGCTCCACCATCCTGGAGCAAAGCATTAGAACACTGACTGTTTATCACGGCTACCAACAATCACCATAATGGTGCGCATAATTTGTTTGCATGACTGCCAACATTTCATACTTTAGACAAAAAAACTAACTTCATCTCGCACATTCTCCATAAGTTGAACAATTTAATGGACATCCGCTGGGTTCTAATTATCTCATATTATCCTAAGTCTAATGAATGGTCGAAAAGGATAATGAAACACTGTTGAATATGCTCAGTAAGCTAAGCTAGTTACAGATAGATTGTCAGACTAGAGTACCCTACTTTTCACCGCAGTCTTTGCCTACAACATCAAATATCACTCAGCAACTTGGAAGGAAGAATTATTAGTCGCTTTACAGGAGGCACCTAGCTTTTCCTACACTATTTTACTATTGTGTAGAGTATAATGGAAGTGTAGATCCGCACTGCTACTTGACAGCTTTGACAATTACACTTATCTTGCACCAGACCAAAGTGTACTCATCAATTCTAGCTAGAAAAGATAAAAAATCACGCTTAAGATCAACTATGAAGCAGTAGAATTTCACAGTTTGAGATAGGAGAGTGTTCTATTCCATGAACAGCATCTGTTTAGATGAAAGAATAAGCTAGCTAACATATGGATCAGCTTTTTGAGTCAATAAAGAGTTGGGCATCAATGCCCACACAGTCAAGGACCTAGCGAGTGGGTGAGATATCAACTATGTGCATGCTAAGTTTCTTCAGGCTTATAACAATAGAGTACATGACAAAAAAGAAAGATATAATGAAAATTGTAAAGTTGTAAACATTATAATATATATAGAATCAAAATAAAATACACCAATAAACAATAAGATAAAAATAATCAATAGCAAGATTGTGAATCTTGATAAGATAATAAGTGTTTTTTAGAAATCAGAACAAATTAGATCAGACCACTGTTCAGGCTGCCTCACAATCGCCTCGTCACCTCTGCTTTTCTCAACAGGACTTGCAATTTTCTCAGTGGGATGTACGTTTCTTTTCCTTATGCTGTTTTGTAGGTGGCTCAGCTTCACAAGGCCCTTTGAGTACGTGTAAAATGAGGTGACTTTGTCACTAGAGGAAGGGTTCAGTATTAGAATGGGATATAGAACGTCAGCAGAAGGAAGTCTCCGCGGATGAGTTGCTAGAGGAGGTTGGTTCAGGAACCAAGAGAAGAGTCGGGGAGGCAGCAAGGTGACCAGGTAATCAAAGCAAATGTGCTCTTGGGCCACCAGGAGTAAGGCTTAGAACCACAACCTCTGATGGTCTCAGGATAACAATGAGTACATGACGAAGGGGGAAATAGATGGAGCGGGTAGGGAATGAGGAATTGTGTTCCAGCTAAGGGGAAAAGGATGCGCTAATTGCCAGAAAATCCACGATTAAATTGTCCAGGCTGGGATAGGCGTGTGGGAAGGGACGGATGGAGAATTGTTGCTCAATATGCCCACTTCAACAACGCCTGATGACATTCCATCACTGAACCCAACTTACTTGTGAGGTTAAGAAAATCATGTTACCAAGGAGCGCGATTATGAGGAGGTACCAGACTAAGTAATTTATGTCCATAGCTTCAAATTTGGAAGAAACTCTAAAACGCACACAGTTCATCTGGTTGTTCTTAAAGTTCACCCCAGCGAGTGAAAGTGGCTTGGAGTGGAGTAGAAATAACCCAACCAGCTAACTAACACCCATCATATGAACCCCAACATCTGGTTAACTGAAAAATCCTCTAGATGAGGCTTGGCAATAGGTGGAAGCACTAGATGGTTGATGATATATACTAGGAGCTGCGCTGCTTTTTCATAGGAATTGTCTCTGCTTCACTTTACAACCCAGTGCAACTGTACCATAAGATCGCAAAAGGGGTGCACCTGGATGTCAATTGTCCAACAAACTCGGGAAAGAGCTCCTCCTGAGCCACGAAAGTCATGGCATCTACCTCTTGCACCACTTTTCACCAAGAGTAATTAGGAACCTGGGTAGCGGAATTCAGCCAGGGCTGCCAACACCTCTGTCATACCATATAATAAGGATATCCTCCATGGCTCAAGGGCTCAATTGTAATTGCAAATAAGAAAACATCAGGGAAATGTTAGATGAAGTGGTACCAAAGACTTACTATCCAGTCAAGGGGAAAGTCAGGAATTTGATGTGACTGGACAATAAGCCTAAATTATTGATGTCAGAGCATCAGTTATCCATTAAGGTCGAGTTTAAAGCATTTAGTAATGTAATATGATTTAATATAGGTTGATGCTAAGCAATCTGACCTCAGCCAAATATGGGAATTCTACAAAACCTAAATGACGAGACATGTACAATGTAAATTGGTGAAGCTGAGTAGCTTAATAAATGAGTCAGTGAGTGGCCAAAGAGATGAGTTTAAAAAGAAGAAAACGAAGAAGGATGGGGGAGGTTTTGGTTGCTGTCGTTATTTTAATATAACTGGATGACAAGCCCAAAGTTGTATGGTATGGGTAGAATCCACCAAACCTGATTATGAGTTACGATTTTGGAGAACCCTAGGATGAGGCGATATTGGGATAAAACAAATGGCAATTGGATTGCTTCCAAATGAGGTGATTAGGCGATGTTGATATATGATGAATAGTTGGTAAATCGCCTCAAACTAGGTGATTTTGAATTTAATAAATGAAAAATTGCTGGAACCAATGAGATACGGTGGATCTGAATAACAAAGCTGAGAAGATTGAAAGATGATGATTGTTAGTAGTTAGATGAACAGAACAGAAGGATCAACTGTATGTATCAAATTAGATAAATAAGTGCCTTTAGGGAATTGTTCCCCATTTATTAAGTTTATTACTTTGTTTCAAGGACATCAATTGTCATATCGTCAGTCCTATTGCTCAGTGGGCTTTACTTTGTGAAATCCCCCTTCAGCATATCTCACGAATTCCTCTGAGTTTACAACAGTGGTGCTACTACAGGGGCCCATTGATAAATTACAAAAACATTAAAAATTCCTTAGTTGCCAGCCATGTCGCATCATGCTTGCTTTGACAAGGGATCTTCCTGACAAGCTGCACCAGTTGAACATGAAAAACTCAATCTTTCCTTGGATGCTTTGTCAAATGTAAGGAGGAGCTTCTTCAGGAGTTTTACATTGATATTCTGCCTCCATTTGATTGTGATGGGAATAAATATGGGTTCTTAAAGCGATTTAAGTTTGCAACAGAGGGAACTTCTTATTGGCGTAAAGCAAATTTCTAATATCCACCTTGGGTGTTGAAAGTGCCGACTAAGTTACTTGTTGTCTTCCAAACAGTTACGTTACATACTAGGAAGTGAAGGATATAGTGTTGCAGTTGTTCAGGGGTACCGCTATGATGTTACAGTGGAATGAAGAGTTCCTGACCATTGGGTTTAAATAGGATGAGACCCTCACAGCATTTGCTAATTGATTTATGGTGGAAGCTCACATGCTACTCAGGGCAGGGACTTTATCTGAATCCCATATATGCATAGTGATGACCTCCGCAGTGAAGCCATACCACAATCTTCACAATGCCATAGCTCTGTAACTAGAGGATGATGTACCCTTGCTTAAAATCGATCATATTTATAATGTAATCCGCTAACTTTGCTCCACCCAATACAGAGCGGAAACCTACTGCATTTGCTACAAGACTTTCTTATTTAGGAAATTATCCCACCCTGTCCAGCATCCGTCTATTAACCCCCGGGCTTATTATCACTAAACCTCACTCCCAACTGAGCTGTCATAAACAGTTCACCTATTGGGTGGGGCCTGTTTGCACGGTCTGACCCCATTCCAACTTTAGGTGTGACCCATATTACAACAATCTAGGACGCAGGCCCTATGAGATCAATTGTTTTGAGTGCAGTAGCTCTGGGCACATAGCAAGATGTTACCCCAATCGTCAGGTCCATAACCTACTCTAGGATCAATGCTACCGGGAAAAGTCAGAGTGGAGTAGAGATGGGGCTCTCTAGCTCCGCTATCCCAACCCAAAATGTCCCACCTGAACCTATCCCCTTACATTCAGCGGAAGTCCCGAGTATGATGACACATTCCTATATCAGCAGCCGGTTGGAGGGGTGAATGTACTGACATAAGTGAAAAACAAGGACACGGCAAAGAAGGACCCCAGGAGCAACCAAAACCTTATGCATGTCAAATGTTTGACCAACTTTCTACAGACGACCTGAACTTTTCATTGATGCGCCTCTCTTAAAAGAAGTAACGCTGCCCTCCCTGTATGTGATATTGTTAAAGTGTACCCTAAAATTGGGGAGGATATTATGAGCTTCTTGGGGAAAAGAGATCCGTTAAATGTCCACGTTGTAAACAAACAGAATTCATCCTAATCTGAGTGTACTTACTGTGACATTGTCATAGAAAAAACCTTTTTCCGCGCTATAATTAATATGGGCGCCCCAGTTGAGATAATTTCCACAAAGTTGGTGTCAAAGTTGGCACTAAAGCCTGATATGGATCATTGTATGGTGTATGGGACTGCGGGCATGGAAAGCACGGTCTCTGAAGGAGCGTACAGCACGCTACCCTTGCAGTTTGGGGTCGATTGTCATTGTAGCTCTAGTGATAGTGCTATCAAACAATAACTATGACTTGTTAATTGAAACCACTTTTATGCGACACTTTGGTGTATTGTTAATATGACGGCGGAGACCTTCAAAATTCTGGTACAGCGGATCTCAATCTACTCTACATCCAGCGAAGTGCTGAAGGATCCAGTGCACATGAGTCATATCAACCTTGCATATGGTGATGGGGTGATTCCGGTTTATTAACATCAGCTAAAGAGCAAGACCCATACCCTTCCCCATCATATATACGAATATCAAGGGCTACTGCTTAGAGCTGCTGGACCTATATCTATCCCCTCCAGACACCAAGTAATAAACACTGAGTTAGAGGGGGAAGTGCCTTCTGAGCTTTATGGGGAGGTCATTGGGCCATGTCAGCAATTGAGGCTTATGCCCCATGTGGCTCCAGGCATTATATTCCTAGGACATGAGGATATCAAGTTATTGCTAATATATCTTCAGAATGTACCAATGCAAATTTTCTGGCACCAAATAGTGGCGCATTTGCATTTGATCCAAGCTGATGAGGTCCTCCAGGCTCATAAGTTTGGATCGCTGTATTAATTTGGTCCGCTCATCAAACCGCAGCTTGGAGTAATGGCAGTTGTGCTGTGTGAAAACTTAATGGGGTTATTGGAAACTAAAGAGATCAGGCGGAAGCATTATAGCAAAATACAAGATGTTTGCCATTGATGACCACGATTTAGGGTGTATGCAGGAAATTGTACATTGACTGGACATGTGTGATCATCCCTGCATCAGGTACCTGCTAATCCGCCTATCTGGAGCAGTGGAAGAAACGTCACTGAGGAAATTATCAAGCTGCTGGAATAAGGAATGCTTGAACCATCAAAGAGTCCATGGGATTCACCCGTCCTAATTTTAAAAAATAAGGATGGTACTAACTGGGTAGTAATAGACTACCACAAGCTTAACAGCACTACAATAAAGGGCTTATACCCCCTGCCACGAATTGACGATGCTTTGGACCAGTTGGGAATAGCTCATTACTTCTTTGCGATGGATTTGATATCTGGCTATTGGCAGATTGAGTTACCCGCAGCTGAACAGGAGAAATGCGACATTATCACGTCAAAAGGGCTTTTTCAACTGACCCATATGCCTCAAGGGCTATGCAATGCCCTGGCTACATCCCAATGGGCGAAAAACACCTTCTTGGCAACTTGAAGCTGTCATTAATCCTCATGTACCTTGAAGATATCAATGTATTCTCACAACTTTTTTTGAGCACCTTACCCATTTGGAGGAGGTATTCCGCCGGTTGGCTGAAGCCAACATTAAGATCAAGACCAGGAAATGTCACTTTTAAAGGATCAGCTGGAGTACCTCGGGTATGTGGTAGATGTGACAGGTCTGAAGTTACAACCAGCCAAGGTGGAAGCTATCCAGATGATGACTACCCCAAATAGTAAGCGCAATATACAAGTATTTTTAGGGATGGTTGGCTACTACCACCGCTTTATACTCAACTTTTGTTATATTGGAGGTCCTCTGTTTGAGTTATTAAAGAAGATTGATGTGTTTGAATGGACGGGATGTTGACTTTGCTTTTTTGATACACTTGGTGCTAATCAGTGCTCCAGTGCTGTGCTAAGCCATTTTGATAAAGTGTTTATCATCCATACGGATGCCTCCATTTCCGCCTTTGAGCAGTCCTGTCCTAAAAAGTTAATGAAGGGCAGGAGCACCAAGTGGCTTACTTCAGCTAAAGCCTAGATAGCATGACCGTAATTATACTGTGACCAAGCAGGAGTGCTTAGTGGTGATCTATGCTTATATGCAATTCAGAGTATATTTACATGGCGTAAAGTTCAAAGTTGTAATGGAACATGCCTCGTTACACTGATTGCATGACCTTAAAGAGCCTGAGGGGCGTCTAGCCCGATGGGCCCTTAAACTGCAGCCTTAAAATCTTGAGATTCTTCACTGACTGGGAGCCAAACACCAGAATGAAGACTGCTTGTTGAGATTACCAACAATTGCAGCTATGGTGGATCTAAGCGACAATATGTATGATAAGATGATCAGCGTTAAGTACAACAATGATCCGCCAAAAGTCATAAAGACGTTGAATAAAATGAAAGCCAATACCGTCCATCAGAATGGTGAGTTGTATAAGCGGATAGGCATTTTACAGTGAGCTTCTAATGACCCTCAGCACGGCCTAACATTACCATAAGCGCACATATGGCCATTGGACATGGTGGCGTGCACAAAATAATGGAATTGTTTTGAACTAGATATTACTGGGAGAGCATGAACTTCGATGTACATAACTTTATTTCATCCTGCCACCAGTGCTAAGTGGAAAAGCTGTTCCACCAGAAGAACTCATACCAGTTAGTGAAGCTGCACTTTGCTAGGCATATTGTTTCCATTGATGTCGTTGGCCCTCTGCCAGTGGGAGCTAACTGGTCAAAGTAAAATCTGGTGGCGATTGACCATTTGACCAGGTGGGTTGAAACAAGGGCGATATGAGATTTTGGGGCTGTCACAGTGGCCATGTTCATAATGGAATGCATTATCTAATGGCATGGCTGCCCTCAGTTCCTCCTTAACAATAAAGGAACTAACTTCACTTCCAACATCCTCCAAAAGCTTAATGAGCTGATGGCCATCCATGAGGTTCTGACCCCCATACCACCCTAAGTCCAACGGAATGGTCAAGCGGGGCAATGGGACTTTTGTGAACATAATCCATAAATTAGTAGCAGATTGAAGCTCATATTGGAGTTCCCTACTGTCCACCGCCGTCTTTGCCTATAAAATTAGTTATCATTCTGCCACCGGGAAGAGCCCCTTCCAATTACTGTATGGATGACACCCTGCTCTTCTGGTGCTACTATATGCCTGTGTAGAGATACTGATGGAATGGATACACAACGTTATTTAACGAACCTAGCTGACACACTAATAAAATTGCAAACTGAAGCGTACTCATTCAGTTTAGTCAAGAATATTAAGATTCAAGCTGAAAAACAGGTACAGCGTAGTGGGTTAGCCCAGTTCAAAGATGGGCATGGTTCTATTCCATGACCAACATGGCTTTAATTAGAAAAACAAGTTACACAGTATCTGAATTGGCCCATTTTTAGTTATTGAGAAGACAGGTGTGGATGTGTATACTATCAAGGACACCACGAGCGGTCAGATCATCAACTGAGTGCATGCTAAGTTCCTCCAGGCATATAAGAAATAGGAGACTTATTGCCCAGTCAAGGGGGGTAAAATCACGATTCTGTTAAAACTAGAAAACAAGACCTAAGTTGTTACAGTGGAATGGGTAGAATCTGACAAGCCTGAGTATGAGTTACAATTTTTGAGTGCCTTAGGATGAGGCGATATTTGTGTTATACAGATGGTTATTAGATTGCTTCCAAATGAGGTGATTAGTCGATGTTAATGTATGATGAATAGTTGGTAAATGACCTCAAACTAGGTGATTGTGAATTCACTGAATGAAACTTGCTGGAACTTATAAGATACGGTGAAACTGAATAATTAAACTGAGAAAATGGTACATCCAAAGTTGCTGAGATATAAGTGAGATGTGACGATTGAAAAAGGAGGATTGTTATTAGTTAGAGGAATGGAACAGCGAGGATTAGCTGTATATATAAAATTAAATAAAGAAGTGTCTATAAAGGAATAAATCCTTATTTGTTAAAAGATTAGTACTTTGTTTCAAGGGATGACAATTGTCATATCATTGGTCCTATTGCTAAGTGACTTATCCCTGTGCAAATCCACTTCATCATATCTCACCAATTCTGCCAAATTTACAAAATTTGCTAACGCGTAATGGATTCTATAAAAAAATCAGAAGGTTAAAATGGTAGTGGACTCTGCAGCTAGAAATAAAGTTTAGTATCGCTGGAGCTTTCTGTTTCAATTAATATTTTAAAACACTTGTTCAAGGAACGGAAATTGTCATATAACTATTCTGTTGCATCAGTAGAAATCACTACTGTGAAACCCTTTGGCGGATTATAACCTATTTCTCCAAAACTTGCGACTTTGCCATGCATCCCTATTATGGTTATACAGCTTGAAGGAACCTGAGGGACGATTAGCCCATTAGATGTTAGAGCTTCAATCCTGTGATCACACAATTAAACATTTTTTAGGAGAACCATTAAAATGCTAACTCTTTATCCCAATTACCCACTATTGACATGCTTAGCTTGGCCGCCAGCTAAATTATTCAGGAAATGATCTATGATGAATTTTATAATGACCCCAATTATGTTCAAAATTGTTATTTGATCTATTGCAAGACACCATAAATGAGAAAAGGATGATGTACAAGTGATTTAAAAAATATATCTCTGAGACTATCAATACAAACAGTCAATATTGGTTTCCCACAAGGCCATAGGTTGCATTGGGTTTAAGAAGACTAATGAGTACCTCAAGCGTTTTTATTACTGGGAGAGGATTCATTTTGACATTAAGGAAACGCTAAAGTGTTGTGTGAAGTCCCAAGGCTAAAGATCTTTTGAAAAGCACTTCTTAACAGCATATCTGGGCTCACGTTTGCTTGGTACAGTGTGTCTATTGATGTTGTCAACCCAAGACTTTCTAGTAACACAAAGGCCAAATACATCAACATGGCTATAAACCACTTGACTAAAGTTTTGGGCTAATGCAATTTGGGAATTAGGAGCAGCAAATACATCTATGATGATCTTCAATAATGTTCTTTACAAACACAGGTGCTTACTGATTATACTGACAAATAATAGGAGCAATTTCACTGCCAATGTTACTACTAAGCACCCAGTTAATGGGAGAAAAATTGCGCTTTTTTGCTCCTTATCATTTTGAGATGAATGAGATGGTTGGGAGAGTGACTGAGACATTAGTGAACATTTTCTAAAGATTAACCTAAAACATCTTGTTAGAATATGTATCTAAGTTCAGCTGTGTTTGATTACCATCTCTTATCACTCAGCTACCATGATATCAACTTTCCAATTGCTATAATGAAGGCATCCATTACTACTATTGCTGTTATATTCAGTCCTAAAGGACCCTGGGGAGCAATTATCCACAATATGTCAAGAAGCTTGCTGATACCCTGATATAGTTAAAAGCTGAAGCCTACAAAAACAGTTTAGCTATAAAAAAGCCCCAACATGGAAGGATAAAAATTGATATTACTTGCTGAGTCCAAATTAGGTGATGAGTGCTTTTCTGCAATACTTTTGGATTGGGCCAATAACAGAAATTAAACCGTATCTGGGTAGGCCCATTTGAGACCAATGAAAAGACCTCAAGATTTATTTGCATAATTAAGGAATCAATACAGGTCATATATATAACAGCGACCAAGCAAAATTATAGAAAGATTGAATAAAATGTAAAAAAAAATATCTATACAAAGCACAGAAAAAGTATATAGTTATATAAACAAGGATATATATATACAACAAAAAAATTGAGAAAGTAAAATTGAATATTAGAGCTTTTCTTTTCAATTAAAATCACTTTTAGTAATATGATCGATTCAAACAGTACAATTTGATAATCAATACCTGGTGAGATGAGTATGAGTAATAAAGTAAAGAGTTGTGTGAACACGGTAAAGGGTTCAGATCTGGATCTACACCGCCCAAAGGTACCAGGCGCACAGGTAATAAAAACATCAGTAAAAACAAAAACTAAGGTGGCACCCCCGCAGGTTTCATTAAATTTTGTTAAAATACTACAGCTATATGGAAGTATCCCAATTGCAACACTGTTGTCAGTGGAACATGATATATGAGCTTTACTGGGCGTAGAAACACCAACAATGTGGGAAAAGTTCAGAAAAGCCCAACATAAATAATTCCCACACATGGTGTACTTTACAACCCATACTATCCGCAAAGGTTGGGTAGACCTTGGGTTCAAAACCATGGAAGAAGCAAATGAAGCAGCGAAGGTCAGAGTGGTACTCAACCTTCCCAATGGCAGCATTTGGTTCTGACCAAACACATGTTAAACAGAGTCAAAAGATATTTTTATAACCTTTGATTACCTTCTGAATACACGGGCGTGCACAGTAGTCAAATGACATCTCCAAGAAGGCTTGGAAGCCTATGGAGAAATTAAAAATTTGGTATGCAAAGATTTCAGTTGATACTGACCCTTAGCACTGGGAAGGCAATCAAAATTACTTCCCCAAACCAGGAGGTAGTGGAGGATATCACAAAAATCCCTCACATTGCATCCTTCACTATTGATGAAAAATTATAACAGTTCCACGCAACAGTAGAGGGCTCACCCCCCATATGCAACCACTGCCTGGCCTTTGGGCATAAGATTCAGGCTTGCCCCATAAAAGAAGGCCTGAGAGAATTGGAATTCTGTGAGGAGGAAATGGGAGAAGATGACTCAGAGTACACCAAAATCACGGACATAACACAAGCATTCAGCAGGGGAGAACATGGACAATATAAATTAATTGACCCAATTTCCCCAAAAGAACAAAAAAATGGCCAAATAAGCTCACAAGCTGGCCGTGGCTAAGGCAAAGGCCTTGTCAGAATCATCCATATCACTAGAACAGATCCAGGAAGACATGGATGAATTTGAATCAATGAACCAATCAAATCCCGTAGAAAAACAAACAACCAATCTGAACAAATTAATTTGGTAGAACCCAATTTGGAATTAAATGTGGCAAAACAGGGGTTCAGCACACCCCCCAAAATTGCAGAGCATAACCAATTGGGAAGGAAAATCAACAATGGAATGCGCAAGAAAATAATGTGGCCAATAAGAGCACACAAGTGCACAGAAATGATAAATTAAAATCCAGCAAAGCCAAGAGAGGAGCAAAAACTGCGGCAACAAAAGGGGCAGAATACACCCCAACTCCTACTCATGGTTATGCTCTTCGCAGCTGAGGTGCATTGGAGTGTAATGTGAGCGAGGGAATAGGGCTGGGGGACCTGCTAACCACTCTTGAGGCGCATTGGGCGTCTCAGTAGAGATAGGGACGCTGAACATAGTGGGACTCAAGGCCTTAACATCCTGGGCCAAGAAGTTAAGTCTCCTACGAAACCCACCTATGGATATCCTGGCGGTGCAGGAAACCCATTGTCCACAGGGAGAGGAGGAGGTATGGGAAGACATGCTCCTCCCAACAATATCATTTTGGTAGTAAAACTGTGGGGTGATAGTAAGCGCAAACCAAAACTTTAAATTTATCAATAAAAATTTGTTCCTGAATGGCTGTGTACTAGCTGTAACCTTAGCATGGCACACCGAAGTGCACACAATAGCCAGTGTGTATACACCAAACTGTGCACCAGACTGAAGAGAGTTTTTAACAGCTCTAACACAACTAATTCTTCCATCAAGCACTTTTATCATCAGAGAAATGAACTGCTGGATTAACCCAGATACTGACCAATGGCCATACACAATGGAGGTACCACAATGGCAAGTGGAACTCCGCATATTAAAGGCCTCCCTGGGACTATATGATCTACTACCAAAAAGGTCACCCCTACTACAGAACATGACACGCCCACATGTACACAAAGGTGCACTTATCTCTATGTCATGGATAGACCTGATACTTGCATCACAAACTTCCATCACAAAATTCAAAAATTTAAACTACAAATATTGTTTTTCCAACCATCGGCTAGTTTTGGTATCCTTCAATCTGGTGTAACCAAGTACCCAAGCACCCAGATGGTGCAGAATACTCCCAGAAAGTTTAGCCAACTCAGAATTTCAATCCTGGATGGAGTAAATATCCTCAACCCTTGATTTTCTAAACACCTTTCTGCTTGGACCCACTAACCAGCTGGGAAAAGTTTAAAAAATCAACAACCCAACAAATCAAACACACAACGTCTAGAAAACACAGGGCAGCTTCAGCCGTTATCAAGCACACCTTGGCAGAAGCCAACCACCTAGAAAACAACGTCCCAAGGGCATCATATTCCAAGAACACCCCTCGGCGACCATGAACAATGGGGAGGCCCTCTATGAACCAACTGCTGATACTAAAGAGACCTTCCCGTGGGGAGCACAAGGCTGCTACTTACTAGTAAAGCCAATATCCCCTCAAGAGCGGAAGAAGGCCAAGCAGGCTCACAGGGCTGCGGCCAAGGAGGTGGCCAAGGTCGCCTCCACTATCCCACACTCTCAACGCCAGGAGGAAATTGAGACCTTTGTGGCAGAAGCAGCTTAGAAATCTCTCAACCAATCAGATAGGGCTTCCCAAGCCAATTGGGCTACCCAATCTGAGGATCCAATGGGTGACTCAATCTCACCTGACCTTTGCGCCCAAGACTCAATTGGAACTGACTTGATCTCCAGCCTGCCTGAAAGAATTTTCTTAATTCAACTGATGGTGCACTGCACTTGAGTGCACCACAAAAAAATTATTCTGCGGCGGGGAAATCAAAAGTGAAGGCTAAAGCCTACGTGAACCTGACTTCCAAACTCACCCACTCTTCTGACTATGTTGCTGCACACACCCAAGGTGCCAAGAATCACCGTGAGGATCAAGAGGAGGCTGAAGGGCCCAGGTGCCCTTCCCCTCACACCTAAGGTGTGAAGGGGGAGCCTTTACTTTAGTGATGTTGAACATCACCAAACTCAAGGCCTCGCCGTCCTGGGCTAGGAAACTGAGTTTTTTACAAAATAATTTTCCCGTGGACATCCTGGCCATCCAGGAGTCCCACTGTCCATGCAGTTCTGAGGATGCTTGGAAAACCATGCTCCTCCCATCCCTGTCCTTCTGGTCTGAGCACTGTGGGGTGCTTGTTTGAATTTTTTTTTCAAATTTGTATCATCAGTTTCCTTCCTTAATGGCCAAGTCCTCATGGTCAAATTTTTGTGGGCTGACGTGGCGCATGCTATCATCAACATCTATGCCCCAACCTGTGCATGAGAGCATCGGGAATTTTTCTCATCAGTCAAATCCCTTCTGCTACCCCTGACCCTTTTGTAGTTGGCAATATGAACTGTTGGTTGGACCCATCCACTGACCGCTGGCCTCCCTCACCCTCCCCACCCCAGGGTCACATAGAACTTCATGTCCTAAAGGCCACCCTAAGGTTATTTGATGCACTGCCACGCCATGCTCTGCTACTTGAGAACATGTCACGCCCACATGTCCACAGTGACCAGTTAAGGTCCATGTCCCGCATAGACCTTATCCTCACGCCAATGAAATTTTTTACCCATATTTCCCACTTCTGCATGTCAAAAATCGATTTCTCCGATCACAGGCTGATCTTGATCACCTTCCATCTACCTGACCCAGTGGCTCAGGCTCCGCACTGGTGCAAACTTCGCCCACCTGAACTTGCGTCGCCAAGATTTTCCACATGGGTGGATTTGTGACTTTGGGACAGGAGTTTATCACACCATTTTGCACTGATCCAATTTCCACCTGGTCGGCTTTCAAAGTGGACACAATCCACCACGCTCGCCACCTCTCCTCCCACTGCTCATGCTTTACCTCATCCGTTATCTCGCGCGCTCTGGTGGAGCTATCCCACCTGGAGTCCAACATCCCAGCCACTGGCTACAGCCCTGCTTGGGGCTGTAAGTGGGCAGAAGCAGCCTCCCACCTCAATGTGCTTGAGAGGCAACACAAACATTGGGTTTGTGTTCAATACAGGGCTATACACATTACAGTGGGTAATGTGCTCCGCTTATTTTTTTCAAAAATCTTCACACTGCTCCAGAGCTTGGCCTGCACACAGATGCGAAGGCCAGACAATTCCGTCACAAATAAGCTGGCCAAAGTAGTGATCGAGATACAAAATTATTACTCCAAGATGTACTGATCTGAACCAATGCTGCTGGCTGAAATGGCGAAGTTTCTCAATAGTGCTCACATCCACACCATTTCCAGATACCTGGAGTTAATGAATTTAATTACTCTGGATAAACTCTGGTACGCCGTCCACGGTGCACCAAATTGGAAATGCCTGGCCCTGATGACATTCCATATGAGTTCTATAAGAAGTACTTCAAATATTTATCCACACTGTTGCTTGCCTCCCTTAACCAGAGCCTTCTGGAAACGCGCCTTCTACCAGGAGGGCAAGAGGCCTACACCATTACGCTATTCAAGAAAGGGGATAAGCTAGACCTAGCCAACTAGCGCCCCATTTCTCTAATTAACACGGATACTAAAATTTTAACTAAAATTATGGCTAACCGTCTAGGGATTGTAGCATCTGCCACCATCTCCCCAGAACAATTTTTTCATACCCAGAAGTTCGATTTGGGACAACGTACACTCTGTGGCTAATGCATGTCAGTCCACGGCCTCTGGGCACTTGTATTTTTAGACCAAAAGAAGGCCTATGTTAGAGTAAGCTGGGATTACCTCAGGGTCTGCCTACACCAATTCTGCCTACCCCCCACTTCATCAGCTGGGTGATGCTGATGATGGAATCTGCGACAATGGCAGTGCATGGCCCTGGCTTCCTCACGGAAGTAATCCGCCCTCAAAGGGGCCTACGCCAAGGGGACCCCCTTAGCCCTCTCTTATATAACTTCAGTCTTGACCCACTACTTTGGAACGTGAATGCCCGCCTCACTGGGGTCCATGTGCAAGGCCAAGCCCCAGTCAAGATGATGGCATTCACTGATGATTGTGTGGTCAGGGTGTCTAACAATCATGATGCACGCGTGCTTGAAGCCCTTATCCAGGTTTACTCCCAGGTAAGTAATGCTGCACTAAACGCCTCCAAAACTGAAATCATCCTCCTTGGTTGGCATCAAACCCGCTGGGCCTCAGTACCTGTTTCCAGCCTGGCCCATCTGCTCACACACGTGCCTGCTTACCCTGCCCACCCCACACCGCCCCACATGTGCTCCCCTTTGTGCAGCGCCCCACCGTTGGGCCTGTCCACCACTTGGGGGTGTGGCTGGAGGCAGGCGGGTATGCCTCTTCAATGATGTAAAATCATATTCTGGATAACGTGACAAAGCGCATAGCCTCCCTCAGAGCCCACCCTAGTTCCCTTGCTGGCAGGGTTGTTCTAGCCAACTCTATGCTCCTCTCCAAAGTTTGATTTGGAGCCCACGCCATCGCCTTCTCCCCAAGTTTTTCAAATCTCTGTATGCCCTTCTACAAGGGTGGCTCTGGTTGGGCCGCCCACCGCCAGTGCGTCTTGAGGTCATGTTTGGCCCTCGCCATAGTGGTGGCATGGGCATGCTCGACTTGAGGCCCATTCTGCAAAGATACTAGGCACCTGGATCGCGGCTGTCACCATCCCTACGATCCCCTCCCAACACTGGTCTCGCACGGCCTGCTCCAGCTTCTCCCACGCCCTGGGCCTTGACAATCTGTCACACCCTCACTCCTTGATGAAATATCTGGATTCTCACCCTTTGGCCGCTGGCCCTCATGGTACTGCACCCCACTTCAAATGAATCCTTCTCTCCATGAGGAGCACTGAGTGGAGAATCCGTATTTGTGGGCATACAGCCAAGAGAGGGCGAGCCTCTACTCGGTTCACACAGGAGGTACAGGGGCTACCCATTCTGGACGGAATGATACCCACACGGTCACATGTTTTATCCAGGGTGGACTACCTGGACATGATGGACATTCCTTATTCCCTTGAAACCCAGAAGACAATTTGGAAATACACCCACCACCCTCTGATGCTGCCTCATGTCCGTTCCCATGTGTGGCGATGTCAGAGGTGGGTGTACCATACTGCTGAGCACTCTAACGCTTTACACTCATCCTGCGTCGTGTGTGGCCAGTATGGAACGCTGTTTCACCTCCTGGAGAAGTGCCCTACCTCTAAAGCAATATGGCGTGAGGTGCAACGTCTTCTTGGCCAGGATCGGACACATTCCTTTAGTTTATCTAGAGATATGTTTGCTTTATCTATGGTCTCCCTCTCCCACCCTCCCTCCATGCTCTGGTGGTTGCAATCGCCACGTGGACCATCCACACGATTGTCTTGGATTCCATTGCAGACTCCACCCCCGCCCTCCTAGAAGCCGTCCACCATTTCTGGTCCCACTTAGTAGACCACTTTCAAGCGTGGATTTTTGGATACCTCCCACCGCGTTGCCATCAGTTGGTCTCCTCCTGGTTCCCAGTTTGGTTCATCAACTCAAACCCCTTCCTAAACATGTGCTCAATTGTGGTTTCGGCCCCTTTACACATCCCCCTCCTCCCTGTAGTGGCGTTCCCGCTGGCAACAGGAGATGGCATTGATTCTCTGGGGTGCCTCACCTGTTCTACGTTCCATTTTCTTTATGTCTTTTTGGAAGTGTCCATCCCCTGGTCGGCCTTCCCCACAATAAATTCCAAATAAATGTGAGAAAACAACGTCCTACACACAGGGTACAGCCCTGTATGGGGTCGCAGATTGGCGGAGGTTTCTGCTTGACTAAACACCCTAATTTGCAAACACCAACAACGAGTTTGAGTTCAATACAGAGCAAAAAACATAAAAGATGGAGAAACTTGCTTAAGCTATTTTTTCCGCTGATTTTAAGCCCAGAAAAATATGATAGCTTGCACACAGGTCTGATGACCAGACAAATCCATAGCGGAAACACCCAAAGAAGTTGTGACTGAAGTGCACAGGTTTTATATGAATTTTATAAATCTGAACTGGTCAAACCAGGAAAAATTGAAAAATTCATTGCGAGTGCACATATTGATACCACAGCTCAAAATAATAATTTAATCAACCTAATATCATGAAAGGAATTATGGGAAGTATTATGCGGTGCAGAAAGAGGGAAATGCCCTGGACCTGATGGGATTTCCTATGAATTTTATATAAAACATTTTACTAACATCTCTAATATCCTTTTAGCTTACATGAACAAGTGTATTATGGAAAAATGCCTCCTACCTGGAGGCAAATAAGCCTACACTGTAACCTTATTCAAGAAAGGAGACAGACTAAACCTATCTAACTTGTGCCCAATATCCCTAACCAACACTTAAACAAAAATACTCACAAAAATCATGAACAAACGACTAAGAGAAATTGCAACTGACACTATATCCCCATCACAATTTGGATTTGTTCCAAGAAGATCCATATGGGACAACATCCACACAGTCACAAATGTCTGCCAGTCCAAAACCTCTGGAGCGCTTGTCTTCTTGGACCAACAGAAGGCATACGACAGGGTGAAGTGGACCTAGCTCAGGGCCTGCCTTCAAAAATTCAAACTACCAAATAGATTCCTAGACTGGGTGATGATGTTCACAGAGTCAGCCACCATGGCTGTGCGTGGAGCAGGCTTCTTAACTAACCCAGTCATCCCACAGAGAGGAATCAAGCAAGGAGACCCCTTAAGCCCTCTACTTTACAATTTTAGCTTGGATTTTCTAATATGGAATAAAAAAACACTTCTCAAGGGAATCAATGTCAAGGGCCAACCATCAGTAGAAATGATGCCTTCGCTGATGACTGTGTGGTTGGAATATCCAACAATCAGGATGCTTGCAGAATTGAGAAGGTAATACGAGATTACTTAGACATAAGCAATGAATCACTTAACACTGAGAAAACGGAAATCATACTCCTGGGAAAATATCAGACCCATTGGACGCCATCTACCCAGGGCCAACAAACTAATACAACATCAAGACTCCTCACCATACATAGGAGGCAAAAATCAGCAATAACCCCACTGAAACTTCCCTTCACCACCAAGCTGACAGATGGACCTGTCCGTCACTTGGGGGTATGGCCAGAAACAGGAGGTTACGCCAAATCCATGTTGGAAAATTAACTCTTAGACAAAATAACAAAACGCATTGCCTCCTTACATGGACATCAACCAGGATTAACAGGAAGGGTCACAGTAGCCAACTCTATGATTCTATCAATCATATGGTTTATGGCCCATGAAATTGCTTTCTCACCAACCTTCCTTAATACAATTCACGTCCTATTACTAGGATGGCTCTGGTCCTACCACAACCCCTGTACGCCTCAAAACCCTATTTGGTTCTAGAAAGAATGGAGGTATGGGGCTTACTAATTATGTAGATCAAGATCCCATATACTAGGATCCTGGATAGCTCAGGTGACTAGCCTAGATCTTCCAGATATACATTGAGCAGAACAGTTGGATATAACTTTACATAAGCACTCTAATTAAGAAACCCCGATTACCCAAACAAATTAATCAATATCTGGCATCCCATCCTACAGCTGCAGGACCACATGGCACTCCTGCACATTTCAGACGAATACTCTTAGCCATGAGAAGAGCGATGTGGCAGATCCACATATGTGGCCAAACCAGTCACCGGGGACACCCAAGGATAACTCACAGACAGGAAATCAATGACCAAATATTCACAGATAATATAATATGCAGAAATCCGAGTACCATAGCCAGGATTGATTACCTGGACCATATGGATATACCATGCAACCTGGAGACCCAAAGAAGAGTATGGAGATATACATATCACCCTCTACTTCAACCCAAGATAAGAGCACATGTGTGGAGATGCATGAGGAGAGTATACCGCACAGCAGAACGGGCAAATGCCACTCACTCCTCATGTACAATATGTGGTCAGTATGGAAGCCTAGCCCACCGTTTAGAGCAACTTCAACATCAGTGGCTTTATGGAAAGAGGTCATGCACCTATTCCGCCAAGAAAGTGGACAAACATTCAGCCTAGCTAGGAACATGTTCGCTGTAAACATGGACTCTCCTATCCACCCATCTCTTCAGGAGTTAATAGTAGCAATAGCACTATGGACGATCCATATGATAGTACTGTAATCGCTTACTGGAGCAATGCCTACAATCCAAGAAGCCATCAATCGTCTCCACTGCCATATATTGGAACATTTCCAAGCATGGTTGTTTGGACACATGACCCCGCATAACAGAAGGACAATAAACACATGTCTCCTCATATGGTTCCTAAAGGTTGATTCTTTCCTTCACACATGCTGCATCTAATAATAAGCCAACATAATACCCCCTACCATCCTAAACTTGGTGATCCTAGACACAACAAGAGGGGCCTTCAACCCTATGGGGTGTCTTTTAATTTTCAAATTTCATTAGTTTATCCTCACTATATTGGAAGTGCTTGTCCCTGGTTGACCTTCCCCAAATAAATAAAAATTGAATAATAGAACTGAAAGGATATATATGAATTAATAAAAAGTTTTATAATTAATTTGAAAATTTTATTGTTCACCTTTGAGGATGGTATGGGAATTAGGCTCCAATTCAGTTTTCCTATGCGTCAATTCTGCCCAGTCCAACTGTTGAGAGATAAGAAATAAAGCTGTACTAACATGAAACCAGATGTATCATGGCTGATACCAGAAGATTCCTAGTGGACAATAGGGAGGGGTGGTACAAAACTGTTGATCATGATCCAATCAAGGATGCATTCAGATGGAAAGCAAACGCCTAGGAGGAGACAATCCATCAGGAAGCTAGTTTGGTGCTGATAAACCTAAGGGTCAAAAGACAAACTTAGAAAACTTCTCATTGCCACCTATGAGATGGAATATGCAGTAATTGTCTATAAGGCATCCACTTGGAATAAATATGCATGATATGGCTGAGAAAGGCCATCTGGGAAGATAATCGTCAGCGCTATCATTGTATAGGCCTTTAAATGCTGACCTAACAACTGTGTAAAATGGACGTCATGAACATTGTGGGGAATTAAACCTAGTAATAAAGTAGATTTGAGATGACCTTTAAAAGAAACTGAACATGCATTGAGCACCTTCTCCACAAACGCTTCCACTTGAATCAAAGCTTGTTGCTGAATAGGGATATATTTGGTAGAAGATGTCAAACAATACCAAAAACATTTGAATTCAGCCCAAGTTTTCTCCAAGAGATTAGATTAGCCTTGGTAAGGGTTGTTTGAGGACCCATAGCTTGGCAAATAGGCCTGAGCCATTGGGAAGAAATGTAGGACAAAGATATACTCCGCCATGAGATCCCCATCCCAAATGAGCCTCCATAAAGATAGTTTGCTCTTCAGGCTAGAGGATATGACTAAGTACTCCTTCCTTAAGACCCAAAGAGAAGTGGGATATGAAGTTATAACTCATAGATATTATGTTACTTTTTTCCAGGCTACGTGACTCACTTCAATAATGATATTGGATGTTTAGAGCTGACCAGTGTCAGTGCTAAAATCAATTAGCTTAACTCTGTTTTTTATGGAGCCTAAGAGAAGCTGCAAACCTCATTGTATGAGACAAATAAAAAATAGTTTGCACTGCTAAATACTCTGATTTTAATATTATGGTAATTTTTATAGTTGAACTGTTAACAGACATTAGGATCATTTTTGTAAAAACAGGGCTTATATTCCAGTCAAGTGTGGGTATATGTTAGATTTTATGGCTAAATCTGGTAGTAAACCCTTTAAGAAAGCCATCAATGGCTTATATTTACCTCCCATTTAAGGATCCCTTGATCCTTCCTGATTTACCTCATAATCTAAGATTAGTTCGCCTTGATACCGCATCAAGTACTTACAAGCATCCTGATTATCATAGCTATTACTAGCTATGACAAAAATATAGTGTGCCAACTTTTGGGACCCACTTGGGTGTAGCAAGTGGGTTTCACAGCATTAATCAAAGTGCACCTAAACAACTAAACAAAAAAATTAAATCTACAGTGTACAACTGTATTTTAATCTTTGTAATTGGCATGATAGCGCTTAAACATGGACATCCTGAGTAGGGAGTTTATAGTTTATCAAAAGGCTGCCAACATCCCAATCAAGGTTATATCAATATTTACAAATAATCTAATCCCCCCATAATCTGTATTTGCCAGTCTTATGTAAAAACTCTAATTGGGCCAATTGTAATGTGAATATTCACCTCTTAGGTGCTAATATTACGCCTAAATCCCAAATCATACAGTAAAAAAATTCCTTCAATTAGGCCGAAAAAAAGCGTCAAGTTAGTTTAAGACAGTTTAATTTTGAAAAATTGATTAAAACTATTACCATGATATGTAGAGGATAGGCATTGTATGGATGAACTCATCTAGTAGACGAGTATGGCCAGGAGATGCTCAAAAGATATATGATACCAGCGCCTGGCCAACTAACAAAATATCTAATTCCCCTCTAAGAACTATATGATTATCATTTAATAACCATCTAATATACAATCAAACTTATATAGCAATAACTATTATTTCCTATATCTTATAAATTTTTGGTGACACTATTGAAGTTGTGGTGTTCCTACTAGGATTCTAAACAAGCATTAGAGAATCTTGTACCTTTCTTTGCGTCAAAAGAAGTTCTTGATTTTAAAGGGACAATATTCCTAAAGTAGAACATAATAGTCAGATATTAAATTCAGGCATTGTGAGCCTCTGACTGCTAGATTTTTCATAAGACGGTGAGAATCAAGGATATATAAGCCATTTTCTTCCTGGCTACTAAAGCAGGATATAAATGATAAGCGATTTCTCACCTAAAAACTAATGAAGCACCTCAAATAGAAGGGGAAGATTGTGACGCCGCAAGTAATACAAAATAGGTAACAAACTTAAGCGGCATTATACCAGTATCCCCACTACAACAGGGTTGGCAACAGCGTTGAAAGAATGGCCACTATACCCAGTCCTTATGCAGAGAGAGGAATATATCAACATAGAGTGTGTTGCAATAAACTTAAAACAAGAATAATTAAAATCATAACTGGCAAGCTCTTGTTTTCTCATAAAAAAGCGAAAAATAGACTGACAAGAGCACCTGTTAGGGCCAGTTGTCTTAAAATTATGTGCTTGGAGAATATAGAAAGTGTGTATGAAAATTGGTAGGCTCATAAGCGCTCAATTATAATGGATAAGCACACTAAACTAATATTTAAGTCGATTCAGAACTGACCAGACCAGCTAGATCAGTTTCAAATTTTTTTACAAAAGTTTTTTCTGGCACAAAATGTTTGGCGCGCTGTCAACGCTCTGCATAATAGCTGATAGGGCACAACCAAGGTCATGGCAGGCGGAGCCAATCCCATATTAAAAATAGATTTGGTTCAGTATGCCCAAACTTGTTTTGGGTGTACTCGCTTTCACTAGTGATGATGGGAAGGTCAAAGGGGAAATTATAAACCTGAGAGTGGTTAAAACATTTCAATTAACCTTGGTATCAACTTACCAGTATTAACATTACTCAGTTAGGTGGGGATGTCTCCTAGTAAGGTGGGAGGCTGAGAAATCCCTGATGGTGATGGCTCCTGGCCATTACCACCTCTTGACACACCCTCTCAGTCTTCTTTAGCAACTTCTTGGTGGTTGAAGTGGGGGTAAAGAAGCAGCCCACATGGGGTAAGCCATCACCCACCTCTCATCTACTACATGGGCTAAATCGCCCTTGTTAGTGAAAGGTGAGTAGCTTGTTTGACACCTTCCTGGTTCTTAAAGGTGTTCTTCCAAGTTAAGGTGAAAGGGGAGCACCCCAGGACTAACATTAGGACACTAATTAATAACTCTTTTTAGAATCTCTTATTGCTTTATCTTGGAAGTAAGATTTTTCACTCTTCTGTTTATCATTCACAGTCAGATAGTCAGACAAAAAGGGTCATCTAGACTCTTGAGCAGTGTTTTTAATGCTAAATCCCTATCTAGAAGGAAATTTGGACCACTTTGCTCCCTCTCGCCTGTTTGACTGTAACAACCACAATCACTATTCCATGGGTATGTTCCTATTTTTTGCCAACCATGATCACTCAACTCCCAATAATTCATGGACAACCTGATGGTGTATAACATCAGCGGATAACCTAGTGACAAACATTAAGTCAACTAATATTGTCCTAATGGATCATCTCCACAAGGATGTACAAGATGAAGAAAGTAAAGGCTGCTGATTACTTCCTGAACCGCCTATGTAAAATGAAGACAACATTTCTATTATTAGTGCCAAGCACCACTCCATTTCTTTTGAGTTTCATAAGTTGAGTCCTCTTGCCCTTAGCCCAAACAATGTTCAGCGCTAAATCAATGATATAGCTTGTATATTGGCATTACCTAAAGGTTCCTGAGCTCACCCAGTTTTCCACGTATCCAAAATTAGGAAGTTTGAGGATCCTGTATCTGACAAACCAAGCTCTGTTTGATAAAGGAAAAATGATATAGAAGAATACAAAGCTTAGGCCATTTCTAAAATTAGGATAATTAGGAGTATACATATCTACGTGGTTAAATAACTGTGATACTTCAACTAAATAAGGCACACTATAAATTAGATGCTTAATATGTCCACTGCCAAATATTAAAATGTTCCTCTCTAAGAAAACATGAACTTAGAGCAATAATGTCAAAGTCCAGGTTTTGCCTAAACGAAACATTGCACTCATATTTCCAAATATATAAGTCAAATTATTGTCTCAAGCACATTGCCAATTAGAATGATCAATGTAATTTGCACCTATCCCAATCAAGTTAAAACAGTAAGAATTTTTAATGATATTTCTCTGATCTTTACCACCTTAACGTTGGCATAAAATCTAAAAATAACGACCTTTGAGATACTATACCAATTGAAGGTAATTTAGATGCAATCTAAGTAAAATCAGATTTTTTAGCATCCAATACATAGAAAGTTTTTCAATAATTAAGTATTGTATAAAGAATTAAAATCAGCATAGGATCACCCTACTAGTGAACTCTCTCATAAAGAGCTCCCCCTTCCAATATTCTCTAGTTTATATTAGCTAAAAAATCAATTTAGCTTGCTTCAGTGAAACACCCTATTTTTATTTTGTATCATGGAATGAGGCTGTGGACGCCATGGCATTAAAGCTAGTTTTTAAACCTTGGTACTTTGAACTTTTCTTGATATCCATATGCTTAACCCTATTCAGCACCCTCACTATTTGGCAAGTATTTTATGTGCAGCTCTGACCCTATTTAATGTTTTTAACAATTTGTAATTAGGCTTGAGCATGTAATCTCTTACCTATAGTATGCATGCTTCTTATGGAAGCAGACCTTGTCATCCTAGTCCATACCTCATACCTCCGTAGGCTGTTTTATCACTAGCAATTGATAAATTCTAGGTTTTTCAACCTTGACCTACTAATTGTCTTCAATAAAGTGAGCATAAAGAGTGTTCAGGAAATGACTGACTACAATATGATTCGCCATGGTAATTGTCAGTTTAAGTTGATACTCTTTTAGTCTTTCTTTCTCATAACAATCACTTTAGTTACTACAATTTAATTCGAACAGCAAATTTGGATAATCACACACAGGGAAGATGGGCGACTCTATCAATAAAAATAATACAACATGGGCGAGCGTCGTGGTGAGCGGTGCACTTAACGGTGCAACTAAGGGCAAAAAACGCCCTGGAGGGGACCAGGAACCCAATCTGCAAAGAAATTGCAAACTCAGACACCGTCTGGGTTTATGGTATTCACTGTAAAGCACGCGCAATATATGTACATTCAGGTTAACCAACCCTTATCAAAGGTGGAACATGGGATCAGACTCTTACTTGGGGATGAGTCACTGACCCTGTGGGAGAAAACATGTGAGGCACAGCCCTCACTTTTCCCTCACGCGGTGTGTAGCCCATCAACAACATGGGCCACAGCTGGATCGATATTGGTTTTAAAAACAGCTGATGAAGCTGATGCTGCAGCAAAAATCTGCGTGGAAATTGCCCTCCCTGAGGGCAAAAAATTGTGCGCACCATTTGCACCAGATGGAACAAAGTGAAAACTTTGTTCATCTCTTTTGACTCACTTCCCACCAACCTTCCTCATAAGGTAATTGAGGAGGAGCTCCGCAAAGGTCTCATGGCCTACGGAGAAATTCAGCAACTCAAATTACAGCGATTTTGCCTGATGCCCAACCTGTGCACAGGCAAAGCTATCACTGTAATCAATCCCTTTCCAGAAGTGGAAGAGGACTTATCCAGGATTCCCCGCACAGCAAAATTTCACTTCAAAGATGGGGGCCAGTCAGCCACGTTCTGAGTTACACCGGAGCGTGCACCGCCCATTTGCAACCACTGTGGCTCACTGGGCCACAAGGAACACGCATGCCCTGTGAAAAAGGGCTTAATGGAAAATGACTATTGTGAGGAAGCAATGGACGAAAATAATGAAAACTTTGCCAAAATGACTGATGGTCACCACCCATTCCGCTGGGGTGAAGATGGACTATACTCCTTCGTGGACCCAGTTATGAGCAAATAACGTTAAGTGGCACAAAAAGCCCGCAAGTGAGCAGCGGCTGAAGTGGTGACACACGCGGAGTCTGCCCCTAACCCTGGACAAATTTGGGAGGATATTTCAGATATTCACCAAACCAACCAATCAGAACAATATTCCCAGGTTGAAAATTTTCACATTAACCTGACTGAGTCACAAAGCGACATCAGTCTTGCACATATTGAGGAACAATGCAACCGCAATTTGGGTGAAAATGCAGTGCAAAATTCACCAAAGTTGAACCTTAAAAATACAAAACTAATCAACAATCTGCATCAAATCAACATGAGACATGTTTAGGAAAAGTTGACGCAAATGCAAAAAACACAAAACCATTGAATCATTGGATCAGATCAAGGGAACCAACAATGGCAGTGAAAGAATTGGAGTACAGACGCGGAGCATGGCCAAAATGAGCTGCAGTGGGTTAGGGCCAGAGGGCCCTACCACTCACTTCTGAGGCGCCGCGGGCACTTTAGTGTCAATAGGGATGCTAAACATTGCGGGAGCCATGGCTCATATGTCCCAAGCCAAAAAGCTGGCATTCCTGCGAAAACCTCTTGTAGACATCTTGGCCATCCAAAAAACCCACTGTCTACAAGGGGAAGAAGAATCCTGGTCAACTAGGGTCGCACCATCACAATCAGTATGGACGTCTCACTGTGGGGTGATCGTCCAAAACAACAAAAAATTTAAGTTTACAAATTCTTCATCACACTTGCATGGTTGAGTCTTGGTAACATCAATCACATGCCAAGAGGAAATAATTTTGAAGCATATATATATGCACCATGCAATGCAACCAAGAGAAAACAATTTTTTGAAAACATTCCTACTCTCACCCTCCCACCAGATACCATTATGTTAGGCGATTTCAACTACTGGGATAACCCTGATATGGATCAATGACCTAATCCCAGGGGATACCCACCTGGACACATTGAATTCCGAACAATAAAGGCATCTCTTGGCTTACAGGATGCTCTTCCCCCCAATTCACCACTCCTTCCCCACATGATGTGGCCCAACATATGTGAGGGAGCGCTCATATTGATAAGTCACAATGACTACATCCTCATCCCGCAATCTCACCGCTCAAGAATCTCCAAATTTATAACAAAAAAGATCAATTTTTCTGACCACTGATTAGTTACAGTGCAGTTAACGCCAACCCAATTCCACACACAGGTGTCACCTTGGAGAAAGCTTCACCTGGAAAATATAAAATTGCCTGAGATATCTGACTGAGTTGAAAACAAGGCTACGTATTCATAATTCACAAACCCCATTCACTTTGGATCCCATTGGAACATGGGAAAATAAAAAAAGGATTTAATTAACAAAACCTGACATATTGCATCACGCAAGTACACCGTGGACACAGCCACAATCAAGCATACCTTGGCGGAACTAGACCACCTGGAAATAAATACTCTGAGATCTGGCTATAGCCTTAACTGGGGATGCAAATGGGCAGAAATTTCTGCCCGACTTAAAAACCTCATCTTTGAACACCAACACAGAATCAAAGTATTGAACAAAGGTAAGTTTATAAAGGAAGGCGAAACCTGTTTGACATACTTTTTCTGCCACTTCCACTCCCGTGGAAACCAGCCTGCGTGCACACAGGTCCGCAAGACCAACGGCACTGTGGCAACTTACCCTGAGGAGGTCAAGGCGGAAGTACACCATTTTTACACCGAATTATATCGCAAAACGCCAACAGATTCACAAAAAATTAAAGAATTTATACAAACTGCCGAGATATAAAGTACACCACTGAATTACAACATACTATCCCTAATTACATGGGAGGAGCTTTGGGAGACAATTTGTGGTGCACCACGTTGGAAATGCCCAGGGCCTGATGGGATACCCTACGAATTTTACAAAAAATATTTTCAACAAGTTGCCCCCCTCCTATTGGCGTCAATGAACCAGAGATTGTTGGAAACACGCCTATTACCAGGAGGCCATGAATCCTACG
This sequence comes from Massospora cicadina, assembly GCA_022478985.1. NCBI lineage: Eukaryota > Fungi > Entomophthoromycota > Entomophthoromycetes > Entomophthorales > Entomophthoraceae > Massospora > Massospora cicadina. Next base: position 26,633 of record JAKSZP010018580.1, on the reverse strand, counting down.
TTATAACCTTGTATAAAAAGGGTGACAAGTTGGACCTGGCCAACTGGCGCCCAATTGCACTCTTCAACACTGACACAAAATTCTAACAAAAAATTTTAGCAGCTAGATTAGGCGCAATTGTATCTGACATCCTATCACCCAACCAGTTTAGGTTTATACCAGGGTGTTCAATCTGGAACAACATACACCCTGTTGCAAACATTTGCCAATCCAAAGCAACTGGTGCCCTGGTCTTTTTGGATTAGGAAAAGGCGTATGACCGTGTTAGCTGGCCATACCTAAAAGAATGTCTACATGCCTTCAAACTCCCACCAAGATTCATGAAATGGGCGATGCTCCTAACAGAATCTGCAACCATGGCTGTATGCGGCACTGGATTCCTAACAAAAAAGATTAAACCACACAACATCGATGAATCCCCCCTTGGGTTGGGACCATCTAGTACTAAAAAAAGATTAAACCACATAGAGGGCTCAAAATTGGGATCCCCTCAGCCCACTGCTATACAATTTCAGCGTTGACCCACTCCTCCGAGTAAATGACTCACGTCTCATGGGGATAACCGCACAAGGACAACCAACAGTCAAGATACTGGCCTTTGCTGATGACTGCATAGCAGGTATAGCAAACAATGAAGATGCCCGACAGATGGAACACACTCTAGAGGAATACTCCAAGGTGAGCAATGCATCGCTCAACAAAAGGAAGACAGAAATCATCCTCTTAGGCAAATACACAAACAATTGGGCCACAACATCAGAACCTCATACCAACACACGAAGAAAAAACCCAAATATTTTACCCTTTGCAACACCTCCCACCACCACTCCTGTCTGACACCTTGGAATCTGGCTAGAATCAGGGGGATATGCTAATGAGACAATGGAAAGTAACCTGTTACAACGGGTATCCAAACGCGTCGCCTCTCTCTCTAGGGAAGAACCCCAGGACTAACAGGACGAATTACAGTTGCTAACTCGCTCATCCTCCCAATACTGTGGTACCAGGCCCACGCGATAGCCTTCTCACCTACCTTCTTAACCTCAATCCGCGCGCTTATCCAGGGCTGGCTGTGGCCTGGCTCTCACCCTCCTATACGGATGGAAACACTATTTGGCCCACGCTCAAGTTGAGGCATGGGACAAAAAATTTTGAGAGCCACGCCAATCACATCCTAGGTACCTGGATAAAGGAAATCCTTGCTACAGACCTCCCGCAACAACATTGGTCCAGAGCAGCAAGGACTAACTTTGCACAGGCGCTAAAATTAACCAACCCACATAGTCCACCTAGACTACTTTCATACCTTACCAAGCACCCTACTGCAACGGGTCCGCATGAAACCTCCCCTCATTTCAAACATATCCTCCGAACTATCTGCCATATGGGATGGACCATAGAGAACATGGGTACTATACAGGGAAGGGGACGACCCAGCCCTCAATTCAAATTAAGAAACCCAGAAAACCACCCCCAGAGGGATATGCTCGCAACAACCCCAAGCATAGCTAGGATAGAATACCTAGATATGCTGGACATTCCCTATGATTTAACCACACAGAAGGCAATGTGAAATTAACGCACCACCCACTCCTACAGCTGATGGTAAGAGACAACGCCTAACGCTGTCCTAGAAGGACCTATAGGACGGCGGACCGCTCCAACTCCCTCCACACATCCTGTGCAGTATGTGGAGGGGAGGGCTCCCTACATCACCGCCTAGAAACATGCCCACCAACCAAAGCCATATGGGAGGAAGTCGCACGCCTGCTCAAGGTTCAAAATGAACAGGAATTCTCGATATCAAAGAGTATCTTCGCGCTCCAGATGGAGTCACTAATCCCATCTACCCTCTGCTCCCTAATAATACCCATTGCAATGTGGACAATCCACACAATTGCATTAGATGCATTCAAGGGCATGGTCCCAACCATTATGGGGGTTATTAACAGATTACATGTCCACTTACTGGAGCATTTCCAAGCCTGGCTCTATGGATATATGAGATTAAGGCAAAAAGAGCTCATAGATTATAGTTCCCACTCTGGTTCCTCCACACAGACCCTTTCCTTCACACCTGTTCCATAACAGGGGAAACCCCCTTGGAGTAGTGCACCAACCCCCCATACCTGACAGTCCCGCTGGCAACAGGGGTAACTTGAGTACCCTGGGGTGCCTAATTTTATATTTGTCGATTATTTCCTTAGTTTTACGTCTATTTGGTAATGTCCATCACCTGGTTTGCTTACCTCAATTAAATAAAAAAAGTTGATACTCTTTTGACACAAATCACTTCCGCTATCTTCCAATAATTAGTTAGCTATGCACTTGATGACCACAGATTTACTTGAGCTATTGCCTAAATTGATAATATCCTGATTCACTCTAATGCGAATTAGTATGCCAAAGTCAAGTGGCTTTATATGCAGCACTACAAAAGTAGGCTTTCATACAAAAAGTATCAAGTGCAAGTTTTATAAGGATAAGTTACAATAATTAGTAGTCATTTAATTAAAGGAATTTATGACACAAATTCCTTAAAACTTAAAGCTATCAGTCCTGAGATACTACAACTACTCAGAAGCAACTTCTAGCATTAATTGTTCTTTTATCTTATCAAAAAAATTTTAACCCTCAATTTTGAATTAGCAAAGTCTATTCACACTTTTCTGACCAAAATACCCTTTTATCTGGATGGCCTAATGCCATCAAACTTTTAACGCAATAAAAATGTTCTCTTCACAAATTATTTACTAGCCATTAAGAAAAAAATAAACCTTATAATTTTAGCATGTGATACTTCATGTTTTCCTGTGGACACTATTCCAATGCAAGAAGATGAAGGGTGCGAGCATCATGATGCTTATTTTTCACAATAAAGTTTAGTTCAATCGGCAGACAGTTTCCCTCCCAGCTACAAGATAAAATTGTTGTAGGTTAAAATCAGCCAAAAAGGGGAATTGTCAGACATTTACAAGTCCATGTCATTGAAATGATTGATTTAAATAACAAAAATATTGGCCAAAAGACCCTGGCCAATTCTGGTGGAACCCCAAAAATCAGGGTAACACGATTTAGAATACTCCACAGGTGATAAATGTAAGATTGAGAGTAAGATTACTCTGACCATGCGGCGGACCCTGGGATTTCCATCAGATGGTACTCCCCCAGCCAAAACCAGGTCCATTCAAGCACCAACATGGGTACCACCCCTTTTTATAGGCAAGGCGGGGGTCCCCCAAGGTGCAAGAAAGTTAGCTAATTGGAATTGGCTAAAATATTAAATCATTACCCCACAGGTACATATTGCCTAACAATAATTCCTCATTCATCGTTTAGCAAAATTTAAAGCAAGTTTTATGAGCTTCGATAGGCTGAACTTTCATATTTCCTTATTTGGACTGTAATAAGCCATCCTTGACTTACCAAAGAATTCCCTTCAACCCTCAATACCATTTTAAATACTGAATGGTCAGATATTGAGAGAATTCATTTTCTCTTATCCCCCACAGCGCATAATAAGAACTTTAAAACCTAACTTTCTAAGTTTTTGAAGTTTAATTATTTTTATATATTAATGTTATAAATCCCCAAATGTTGGATTTTGGAAAAAATAAGCACCCAGCGAGCATCTCACACGCCCAACATCCAACAAGTGGTGCTTACTACAGCGGGACATGTATACCACCAAAATTATGTTACAATACCAATATGACTACTATTCTGGAACCAAGGCTAGCTGTATTACACCAACTAGCCAGTGATTTGTCTCGCCTCAAAAAGCTTGAGCGGAACTCTTCCCAAGGCCCTTATGGGCCCTCCCCTTTTATTTTTAAACCTCCTTTCTGAGACAAATTCACACCTGGTGAGAGCAGTATCGTCTCCTTCCTTTTTGTTTATGAATCTGTAATGGAAGTAGCGACAAACCTTCAAAAAACAAAGAATTTCTTTCCTTGCTTGAGTCAGATGGCTCAAGAGATAATGGTTCCTCAAATGGCCACACTTATCACCTGGGCGGAGGTCAAACAAGCACTTATTGAAGAGTTTGGTTCAAACAGAGTTTAAAACGGCAAAAACAGGCTTTTATGTGCCTTAGCCTGAAAAAGGAAGAATAGATCCCATCATTTGTTGAGCGATTCTATAGAAAAGCTCAACCTCTGTTGCTGGCCAAACTGCTCCCTCTAGATGATGCTATTGCTGCTATTGTGGCTAGCTTGGCGTCTTATCCCCCTTTAGCAATGCATATCTCCACGTGTAAGCACACTTTCTAAGCTGTACGGGATATCAAAGAGGCATTACTAGCTTGGCTGACTTAATGAACCTGACCTTCTGCAAAAAGCTCCAAAGCGGGAATTTTCTCTTACCCCTTCAGCCTCTTCTATGTCTGTATCCCTCTGATACCCTGCTTCTGCAGAGCTCAGCGCCAAAATACTCCTCCACCATGTTATAATAGCCAGAAAATCTTGTCAGTTAGGGGGCAGCGCTCCCCTCCAGCTTCAGGTTCAAAATCTCAACCAGTGAAGTCAGTTATCACTTTGCCTGGTCCCCCTCTTGATGAGCGGTCTACTAAGGTGATTATAGTACCACACCCATCTAAGCCGCTGTCTCAATCCCCTCAGCCTCAACTCAGGCTGCCCTAGTTCAAAACCTGTAGTTATGGGGCAGCCCAAGCCGGTCACTTATGAGGCAAAAGTCAAAGTTATTTCACTTCCAACGCCTCCCCCAAAATTTGGTACAGCCACGATGCTCCCTTCAAAAGTCAAAAGGGTAGATGAGAGTGACAAAGCCCTCCCCTGTGAGGAGATTATGCCAGTTTCTCAGCTAACTATTAGTAACTCGTTGAGGTGCATTGAAAATCCCTCTGATGACGAGTCTGACTGGGGTGGTGAAGACGCAGGCTAATATGTATTGGGAGATCCAATGGAAGTGCAAATTCTGAATATGTTGAGGCTGGGAGAATTGATATAGCCATAATACCACAACGAAATTATCTTCAACAGTTGTTTGAGGTTTTCAAAGGTGATCAATACTGCTATTGATGCAGATCAGCTTATTGGGACAGATATCTGATCACCCAGCAGGTTCATACCCTCCAATATATTAAAATGCAATTACCCTATAATGGCTCATCGCCTTGCCTCCACCCTTCAGTTAAAGAGAGGTTCTTGACCCCTACTTCTGGTAACACAATAACTAAGGTAGAGGTTTTCATCAAAAAGATGCGCATTTTAGCCATCTTTGATATGGGTGCTCCAGTGAACGTGGTCTCATCAAAGCTCATCAATAAAATTATATTGGCTCCTGACTTGGACTATTCACAAGAGTTTGTAACTGCAGGGCCTAACAATATGCGAGCTATTGGAGCCTACTTTTTTTTACCCATACATATTGGGAAGCTCCTACTGGCTGCCACCACTGTAGCATTAACCAATAAAGCATATGATCTACTCATTGACACGTAACACATGATTGAGTATGACGGAATCATTAATATGAAACAGGGTTTATCTCCCTTCTAAATTATGAGGCTCCTCTAGTCTTTACAAAAATATGAGCCTAAGAAGAAGGAATATACACGCGTAGTTGAGTATCCTTCTTCTGCCCTCAACCTTACTTATACCACATCAGGCAGAAACACAAAAAAGCTCCCTGACTCTGTGGATGGTTCAGAGGATATTCCATTGTATGCGTCAGAGGAGGTAGTAGTTAAAGCGGGTGAAAAAAGGTGATAGACACCAAAATTACTATGCAAATCCCCCAGATCTGCCTTCTGCGCTTAACAAGCATTGATGGAATAAGCCCTTTGGAACCTCGGGTGTTGCCAGGTATCCTAGACCCGGCCTACCAGCGACCTATCAATTTTCTTCTGGGAAATCTCACTAACAAGGACATAGTTGTAAAGAAGCATCATGAGATTGAATAAAAGCTCTGTTGATTCCAATTGATGACATCCAACAAGTACATTATATTGGGTTTATGCTGAATATGGGACTACCCACTGAACAAATGATATGCGCTTTGCCCAACGTTCAGATTTCTGATGATCTAACTTCCGCAGATCTTAATAAATTTTCATTCCTTACTGGATTCATATAGTGACATATTCTCCAAATCTGATACTGACTATGGGCATATGAAGGGCTGGTGCCACACCATTGATGTTAATGATGCCAAGCCTATTTAACCAAGCCTAATTGGAAATCAAAAGTTGAAAAGCTCCAGACGAGACGGAGCTTAAACAGTTACTAGACGCGGGGCTACTGGGGCTTTTCAAAGTCCCTGGTCATCTCCACTATTTCTCATAGAAGAGAAGAGTGTGGAAATCAAGTAGTTATGGACTACAACAAGCTGAATAACCTCACCAATAAGGACAGCTACCCAATCCACGAATTAATGACGCTCTGGCCCAATTCTCTGGGTCCAAGTTTTTTTCTGTCATGGACTTGGCTAGTGGATACTGTCAAATGGGCCTTTCTCTGCAAGACCATGAAAGGTTTGCACTTATCTGCAGCGAGGGTCTCTTCCAACCTACCTGAATATCACAAGGGTTGTACATTGCTCCTGCATCTTTCTAGCGAGCCATGGATCACATCTTGAAGGATCTGAAGCTTAGTTTGCATAATTGTATGTCTTGACAATATCACCCTCTTCTCCCAAACCTTCAATGAGCACCTTGCTCATTTAAAGAAATTTTTCCAAATTTTGCAGGCCTCTTACATTAATCTGAAGCCCTCCAAATATACATTCTTTCAAAAGAAGTTGGACTTTTTGGGCCACGCCATCTCCTCAAATTGGATCCAGCCTCTCTAAGATAAGGTTGAAGCGATATCCAAGATGCCTGCTCCCAAAACCCTTCGCAATATTCAGTTGCTTTTGGGCATGATGGGGTACTACCATCAATTTATCCCTAAATTCGCTCAGCTCAGTGAGCCCCTTCTACGACTTTTAACTAAAAACGCCTAATTCATTGGGGTGCAGAACAACAAGCTTCTTTTAAAACGCTAAAGAAGCTGCTGCAGCAATGGTTAATCCTGCGCCACCCTGATTATAGTAAACTCTTGTTATATTTGACCCATTTTCAGAAGGCAGGCCTTCAGAGCTCACATTGTAGGTCAGCATAAAGGATAAATTAAATTAGTTATAAGATAGAAGTTTAATATTCCTTATTAAATTAATTTTTGGACAGCTTATCAGTCTCATCCAATGTTAGGATTTCAATTGAGGTTGATTCATCAATCTTAGGGTTCATTTCCTAGATATTGATTTAATTGTTGAGTAGATTATTAGTCTCATCCAGAACTTGATTCTTATCTGAGGGGGATATATTCATCTTAACTGGTTTATATAAATTTTCGGAATCTTGGCAAGCTTGTTTGGCTGAACTGGCAAGAACACTGTTGTTTTGTGCCTTTAAACCTTTAATTATTTCCATTTACCACTATTGCATACCTGGTGATCTTTCTTCATATATTAAGTCTTTGTGAGCACTGTCTATTATCTTTCTTCTCATGAGGAATTTTTAAGAGTTGGATAATAGCTGCATAAATAAGCTCCTCCATTTGGTTCACAGTATACTGATAAGAATGTGCCCATTTGATAGGGCTTAAATTAAGAGGCACGAGGTTTTCCAATTCTTCTGTGAGCTTGGCAAGTTGGTTGCAAAGTTGAATAGGCACTTCTCAGAATTTCATGTATAATCTATTTTGGTTGACCACGGTTGAGGTTTTGTCCTCATAATGTGACTCAGAAGAGACCTGGCAGAAAGCACTGGTGCTGGAATTCATACTGAATTAATAAATTAAGATTGATCAATTTTGGATTTCGCACTTAAACCCACCCCAGCCAGAATAGGACTTAACCTTTAGCGAAGGTTCAAAAGTCCAAGTAATCTCTTAGAATTGGAACTTAACCAATTCACAATCATTAAGAGTTCCCGTGAGAGGTTGAAATAATTATTCAAAATAAATAAATGACTTCACTAGACAATTAAGCTCTTCTGCCTTGCAGACCACTCTCAATTCCACCTCAACCTTAGTAGGACTTAACCTATATAAAGGTTCAGCGCTCCTGCAAGAACTTCCTCCTTGAGTAGATCTAAATCTGAGGAGATGTTCAACTTTTCAAAGATATGTCTTTTCAGAATAGCCTCGGAAGCAACCTGGCAAGGTGCGCCAGTGTCAGAATCTGGACCTGTCAGAGAGCACCAGTGTTAGACGCAGACCTGGCGGGTAGAATCAGTAAAGGCTTATGTTCCAAAGTTAGATAATACAGGTGAACTGAAGGCTATTAAACTATTACAACTAATAATTAAGAATCAGAAGTAATAAACACAATATTATAATTATATAATTAAGAACTTGGTTTTCCTTTATTGTAAATTAGTTAGGGTATTTATAGGAATAAAAGAGAATATCATATCATATAAAGGATAAGAACTTTTGAATCAGATAACCAATATGGACAATTTTCAGATCTAATATTCATTAATAAATAAGAGATAAATTTTGTTAAAGTTATAGCATTCACAAAAGCTAATTATACCTAATCTGAAAGGAATTGATCTCATTGTAAACCTACAACTTGATTGTAATATCAGAAAGTGATTTTGAGATGCAAATTATCTAAAAACATTGGTGCACTGCACAGCAGAGTAAATTGTATTAAGATTAATTTTGCACCGCGCACAGGCAAGTTGAAGTATGAATAATAAATATAAATATAGTTTATATAACCCAAAAGCAATTATGTTTAATGGGAAAATCCCAAGTCAAGGCTTTACCCAAATTGGGGTAAATCCTGATAACCTTTTATGCTTTTTACTGATGCTTCTGATTACGCAGTTGGAGCTATCTTGGCCCAACTAGTGAGCATGGGGTTGATCACCCCGTTTCATATTTCAGCTAGATGCTCTCTAAGGCAGAGCGCAACTATATTGTAACTGAGAAGGAATGTCTGGCCGTCTTTAATGCTGTTAAATACCGCCCTTTATTATATGGGACCTCAAATAAAGTGGTTAATGCCCACGCCTCTTTAAAGTGGTTAAAAAATATAAAGGATCCCACTGGGCGGTTGGCACTCTGGGCTTTAAAGCTCCAGCACTATGATATGGCCATTGTACACCAAGCTAAAACGAGCCACATGTCTGTTGATAGGTTGACTCAGCTGCCCTTCTTTCACTTAAGAATAGTAAAGCAGAGCGGCTACATGATCTCCTAATGACCCCTGATTTTTGGGAGGATGATGACAAACCAGTCCAGAAGATGCTAGCTCGACATTGCCATAACACAAAGGTGGATAATGAGCATCTATACAAGATAGTAGGGGTGAACTGGTTACCCTACTTTGACCCCCAGAGCGAGTACCTGTTATTATGGAGTCTCATGCCCTCCTAGGGCATAGCGGAGTGTGGAAAACCTATGAGTGGTAAAAGAACGCTAAATTTGGGAGGGAATCATGGAGACCATCATTAAAGTTTTGGATGCTTGTATGACATGCAAAAAGCAATCCAGCTTTAAAGCCAAGTATCAATAACAACTTACCACCCCTCAACAGCCTTCCCACACAATAATTCTTGATGTGGTTGGCCCTCTATCTCAAACCACGGGTGGAAATCGATATATAATGGTAAACATTGATCCCTTTACCAAATGGGTCAAGGTAGTGGCTATCCAAACTCAGACGGCAAAAGCCACGGCTACTTTCCTCAAACAGTATATCTTTAGTTGACACGGTTGCCCCCAAGTTTTGCTCTGTGATATTGGTAAAAACTTCACCTCTCGAGTGGCGAAGAGTCTTGCGACTTCAATGGGCAGGCAACAGCTCTTTTCTGTCCCCTAAAACCCTTTGACCAATGGTACAGTGGAAAGAGCCAATGAGACCCTGGTTTCTATATTACGGAAAATGGCCACTTCAGACCCCCTCACTGGGATCAGTACCTACCCAGTGCTCTCATGACCTATTGTATCAGTTACCACCATATCCTTAAGATGTCACCTTTCCATGTGTTGTATGGATGGGAACCTGGGGTGCAAGAATTATTAGCCAACGACTATTTTCACTGATAGGACTGACCCTGAGCAAGCCATGAAGAAGTTGGCTCGGCACATCATTCAGTTAAAATCAGATCCTATGACTAATTTCACCAAAACTGTCACAAAAGAGGTATAAGCCACTAATGAGCATCGGGCCCCTCTTCCTTCCTTCCAAGTAGCTGACTTGGTGCTTTACTATCACAATCATATCGCCCCTAGAAGGGAGAAACTTAAATCTATTTTGGAAGCCCCTTTTGTAGTCACTTACAAGAGAGGAGAGGAGTACTCCATCAAATCCTTGCTACTGGAGTTACCATCAACCAAGTTCATGGCAAAATCCTATGGACCTATTCTCCCCCCAACATTCTTGAGGGGGTGATGTTGGACAAGCCCTCCCAGCTATAAGATAAAAATGTTGTGGGTCAAAATCGGCAAATAAGGGGAAATGTCAGACATTAAAAAGTCCATGACATTGATACAATCAATTTATATAACAAAAAAATTGGCCAAAAGACCCTGGTCAATTCTCAGTGGAACTCTGCAAATTGGGTTAACACGATTTCAAATACTCCTTGGGAAATTATAATAATATTGAGAATATAGATTACTCTGACCATGCAGCGGACCCTGGGATGTCCATTGGATGGTACTACCCCAGCCAAAACCAGGTCTACTCAAACTCTCTTTCCATTTGGCGTAAATATCTGAGCAAATATTATGTAAAAAGAAGAAGCAAATTTCAATTGCCCATCATAGTTTTGCTCTGATGTCCTCAGATTCCTCACTGGTTTCTCAAGTGTAGAGCAGCAGCAAAGCTAACCCCACCATTTTCTGTCCGGCAAGAAAATGCACTCAGACTGGCTCTCCCAGTAATACCAAACCCCTGGGACGATTCGTTCCTCCCAAGGATCTTGATGCCCACCTTGCTCATACCCAAGCAGTACCTCATTGCCCTCTGGTGCTCCCCCAGAGCAACATGCATTTCAGCCTTAGGGTCAATTATGGGAAACTTTTCACTTACCACAACCAAGACATTATTGAAATGGCTCAGGCAGTGATGACTCCTGCCAGTTTTATTGCTTTCCACCCCTATAAGGGGTATTTTGTTCCCAGTTTCACTTTTATAGATGACGCTGCCACTGTGGCAACTGTGCCCCTGGTTTTCCAAGGTACCCCTCTCCCCAAAATTTGGACCCAGCTCCCAGTGGATACCACTTTGGTGGTTCATTTCGCTGGTCTGGCCACCCACCTCCCCCTGCGGTGCTCCACCAGGAGCTGATGGACAGTTTGGCAGCCTATGGCTCCAACTTCATCTTACAATTTGTGGTCCCAAATGGGGCCACACACCTCGCTGGGCCTTAGCGTATGTCATGATCAGCCCTGAATTTAGTAAAATTTTCTTGTTAATTACCCCTTGCGCCATCATTCCCTCTGCATCTGACCATCCGTTCTGGGCCTGCGTCAAGGGCAGGTGGACGATCTGTCCATTCTGTTTCGAGTTAAACCACTCAAAATGTAAGTGCCCATCCTTAGCTGCTTCCAACAGCTCTGATTTTTCATCTGTCAGCTTCCAATCTGCTGCCCACCCCATGCCAGCTTGGGTATGGGGTACAATACTACCTTCCCCTCCCCCAAAGCCTATTGCTGCAGCTGCGCCACAATTAACAATCAGCCTCCTCCTCGCCCCAGTGCCACAAATGCTCCCTCCAATAAAGCATCATCTTTGACCCCAGTCCCTCCCATGCGTCCTCTAACAAAACAGATCAAACCTCAGGCATATGCTTATTCCCCAATTCAATACAACCAAAACCCTTGGGATCTATTAGCTAAGATTAGTTTTCTGGTAATATCATTGAAAACACCACTATCTAACTCGAGCAGTTTGTGTATGCTGACCATGACATTAAGCTACCCTCTCATTTATTCACCCCCAGAAAAATGCTGAGATGTTCCACGGCAACCACCAGCCTACTGTTGAATCAATGGCTAATCCAGATTTTTGTCCTCTCCACAAAGCTGCCACTAAATCATTGGCAATGTTTGCAGGAGGATTTCCTCCTCCCATTATCCCCTCCAATGCCAATACGCTCTATTAGAATATGTTGATCAAATCTCACAAAGCCACCAATGACACCATCCAGAAAGTAGCAGTGGTAGCACGGAATCCCAAAGCTAAGATTACCCGCACCATTATTGCCACATTTGTACAGCTCCCTGATGCATTCATGAAAGCTGAAACAGCTTTGATTAATTATATCATCTCTCTTATAGTCAACCGCTGTCTTCCTGCCACCCCAATCATCAGAAATTTCGCTCCGCATCTTGCTGATGCCCAGAAGCCCCTTCTCTCCACTGTAGCCCATGCCCTTCTTTGAGGTGAAGATGATGCTGAGGATAAGCCCCCTGATCCCCCCTCTCCTTCTGCCATAATGGGATAAGCAGTTCCCGCTTTCCCACCTGGTTGGTTGTGTTCACGTTATGTGTGTTGTCCGCTCATTTTGAGCAATTCGTTCATTTTGTTTGGTGGAGATTCATTTGTTTGCTCTTCAGGTTTCAGTAATGTACATCCTCTGATAAGCTTACCTCAGTTAAATAAATTAAGGTCCATTCAAGCACCAATTCTGGGACCACCCCCTTTTATAGGCATGGCGAGTCCTCCAAGGTGCAAGAATTTTAGCTAATGGGGATTGGCTAAAATATATTAAATTGTTAACTCACGGGTATGTATTGCCTACCATTAATTCACCATTCATCGTTTAGCAAAAATTGAAGTGAGTTTTTGAGCTTTGATAGGCTGAGCTTTCATATTTTCTTGTTTGGACTGTAACAAGCCATCCTGACCATACCAATGGATTCCTTCAACCCTTGATACCATTTTAAATAATGAGTGGTTAGATATTAAGAGGATTCTTTTTCTCATATCCCCCACAGCGCTTTTTAAAAGCTTTAAAAACCCTAACTTTCTAAGTTTTTGAAGTTTAATTATTTTTATTATATTAGTGGTATAAATCCCGAATTTATTGGATTTTGGTAAAACAAGAACCCAGCGAGCATTTCCCACACCCAAAATCCAATATTAATGAAGAGCGTAGGCACATATATATAGGAACTTGCCACAGTTGAATGATCACTATTGCATTGACGTTACCTCCTAAATGGTGAATAACAAATTATGCCTGTAAGGACTGATCTTAAGTCCCACTTGTATCATTTTTAACATCTAAAAGTGGCCCATTAACAGATTAAGGCACACCATAACTTACTCATTTTTGACTCTAAGTAGGAATTGGCTTATGGATCCGCGCAAAACTCTACCCTCAAATCCTGATCAGTAATCTCTTTAAGGGATCATAGTATTCAGATGACATAGAGCTTACTACAATTATTAAGCATGCTATTATAAAAACACAGTCACCTCCTGCTATTTCTGCATTACCTCAACCCACCTAGTTCTACCTTACTAGCTACCAATGAACCTGCACCTTCTGGAAAATTCTTTTTCAATTCCAATCATCTCTGTTTATACTGGCGTTACTGAAGTTGCCTCAGGAACTACTAAATAAAAGTTCTCTCCTTAACATGGTTTTATTATCTTAAACCTCCAAGCATGAGGCCCAAGACCTCCTGACTAGTATTTTCAGCAAAATCCCCTTCTTGCTGGTTTATTATAAGAATAGTGTGGTCTAGATCTGAGACAATGTGTGGGTCATCTCCTTCTTGCATTTCCGTGTTATAATGGAATATTATGATGCCCCCATCATGGACCACCCAGATGTAAAAAAGATGAATCAACTTGATAAAAAGGCCAACGACTGATTAGGTTTACATTAAGGGCGTCCCCAACTGTATTATCATTATCAAACGTATGCAAGCTCTTTTTCATACCAGAAAAGGCTAAAATTACCTCTATCCTTCATTCAACCATAAGGACCATGTGCTTATATATATTAGTAGGTTTATAGTTGGTCCTCAGGCTTTAAAGATTATGACACTATCATTGTTGTAGTAAATTTTCAAAGGAAAGTATGCCATCCTCATCCCTTAGTTAGCGTCTAACTCAGATGAGAATATGTCCCAGTTGTTTTTCACACACGCTTTCAAGTTTTTGGCGTCCCAAAAGAAAAGTTAGTGACAGAGGTCCACAGTTACTTCAGAACTCTAAAAAGCGTTGTGTGGGGTTTTTTGATTTAACCCTCTAGGTCATCAGCCTAAAAACCATCCATAAGATGGCCCAAACAGAAATGACTACTCTTTCATTAGAGATATGTTTTTGGTGGTAAACAATAGCATCATAATTCACTTGGTCCTCTGACCTTAACTTGTATAGATCTCTTATAATAACTCACTGTACTCTTCCACGGGTGTTCCCAATATTTAAAATCTGGGCTTCAATATAGCCTTTTTTTCTATTGAAAGAATTTAAGTTAGTATACTAGCCGCTGAACCCCTTGCATCTAAGGTTTGAAAAGTTACTAGCAGATTCAGAACTAACTCTTGAAATGGTAAGCAATGCTAATTAATTTGTGGACATAATAGACGTCCAGCCACAAATTATCAAGTGGGGGATTTGGGCATAAACTACATTTAGAATGCGCACATCAAGTGCCTTGACATTAGTTAATGCGAAATGAGCAGGGCCTTTTAAAGTCCAAAAATATAAAGATAAATTATTACTACTCAAAAAATGCCCCTGGAAAATCCTACACATCGTTAATGCTTTCACTATTTCCCTTTATAAAAAACAATGACCTTCTGCAACTGGACCTATGATAGTGGAGGGCACCTCTTTATAAAATGATGTAGAGATTTGTATTTTTGATGCGTCAAACTTGGCATATATCACTTGGTGTCTTAAAAAAGGATACACTGTGTACTATAACAGTTGAGTTCCTTACAAAAATTGTACCAAATGTTACAAAGTGATCTTAGGGCTTTAAAAAGAACATCAAGGCACTTTCACAGTACACAATTAAGCTTTCTGCTATTGAAGCAATTAAACTCCTAGTAACACATAATAATTACGCTTTTTGCATGCTCTTGATAGGAGCAAACCTGTTCTTTTAGTGGGAAAAGTAGTTTAAGGTCCTCAGCCGTGGGTATTAAGCTAGACACCTTATGCCCCATGTTGCTGATGCTCTCACCCCAATGCTTTCTGCCATAGTCTGCCAGCTAAAGCGGGCGCTGGAAAAGAGTTTCCCCAAAGCTTCCTCACTTTCTGATATGGCTTCCTAGGCTGTTAGCTGAGGTGCCATATTCAGAATTTTTTATCTATAATAATCCCTTTATTTTGTCCCATTTGCAAATAAAGATGCGTGGCAGCTCCCCCTTTTTGGGTTGGGCACCACTAGTACTAAAAAAGGTATTAAGTTAGACTTAACCAACACCAATCTATGATGAAGAGAGTTTGCTGAAATTTAGTTTTGACTAACCATACAATATTGCCTCTGGAAATAAGACCCCAAATGACTTATAGACCTCAACACTAGCACAGACCACCTTAACCACTGTTTATTCTTTTCAGAAGATTGTTTTTCATTGGTCTGACATCAGATATTCCATTGGTAATTTCTGACCTCAAATCAAAGTAATTAAAATTAATTCGCCATATTACCCTAGGTTTTAGTGGATTTTCTTCCCATCATCCTGTCAACCAAAACCTGATTTCACAAACCAGACCCGCTCCCATTGCTTAGAAATCACCAGAATTATCCACTTAGATCCTCCATAAATGTCTCCTCAGACTGAAACCATAAATACTTACCCAAAATTTAGTGTAAACATTTTCAGCAGAATTGAAGACTGTTACTGGGTCAAAAATGGGAAACTCAAGCAGGGTTGGGTGCCATAAATAAGGACATCTCAAAGCTTACATTAAAAAGCAATGCTTATATTGGAGAGCTGCAGAATAAAAAAGGGATAATAAGTCAATGAAAATATTTGAGCATATGATCATCATCTGCTGTTACCCCCAGAGGAACACAGGTTACCCAATCACAATAGAAATATAGCGCTGAAATACCAAACTAGACTGGAAAAAACTAAGAATACATATTTTATAAAGCCTGGTTTTGATCAGTCTACACGTTTTTTGGGATATACTGTCTTAATATAGCTATACCTGATTGAGACAATGCTATCTGTAACAACATCTTCCTATTTTGATATTAATTGCAAAATTCTGGTGCTCACTACATGGTGCAAATTTGACAATACATAGAAGAGATCAATAAATTAAAAAATGAGTCAAGATATCATCTGCTTTGCTATTGACTTTGGGAGCAAGTACCACCCTTAATCCATGGACTTAGAAAAATCCAACTAGGATCACTTCCACCACAGCAGCTCTGTTGAATTTTTGTCTGGGGAGATACTCACTGGTGCTTTTTCCTAAAGTCCAACAAATAGGGGAACTAAACCATTCAAATTAATAAATAAAAATAAACAAAAAAAACACGAAAGTTGATGTTTTTATATGTTTATTAAGCCTCACTGGAGGTAAGAAACAAATCCCTTTAATAAATTGATAACTAGTATTTAAGTTGGCGATAATTGAAATTCGGATGGCTTAGTAAAATTCAAATTAGGAAATATGGTGATTTAACCTATCAGATTCAGAAAGCTCGCCTCATTTTGATTTCACGACTGATAAGAAGTTGATTTATGGTAGGATATGACCATGAGGTAACTATTTAATCACTTTTATAAATCATTAGGAATGAAGATATTTTTACCTTGCAACACCCATTCTGACCCTATAAAAAGGACCGGCCTCTGCAGGGTAGGTTGCATTAAATTAGGGGTGGCCTGGGGAGGAGCCTATAATAGGCTCTCCTGAATTTGCCGCATAGTTGGCGCAATTCATTAACTGACTTTGGGGTACTGGGCCAAGATTTATTACTAATTTCATTGCCCCAATTTAAAGGACCTCACTTTAATTCATCCAGAATCCTTAGGCCGATTTTGTCCAAATTAAGAGCCAAAACACTCTTACATCAGTATTGGACTTGTAATTGTTCAACAAGCTCTATTATTGAAGAGAATTATATCTATGATTGATCTCATCTCTGTAGTGCTGTTACCCTCCCAATATCAATGCTGATGGTTAAAGCACCCCCAAACACATCAAGGAAGTTATGGGATGGCTCCCTCTTGGTATTGTCTCTACACCAAAGCTTTTTAGGGAAGCTCACTTAAGGACGTTCATAATTTATAGAATTTGAGACTAAAAAGTATAAATGATTATTGATTATTTCGAAAAATAATGATGCCTGCCATAATTAAGAAGATTGCTACCCAGTTGAAACTAGTTAACTTGATCACCCAATACATATATTCCTCCATCTGCCAGACCATGCATTTCTAACTTAGCAGCACTTAAGATTAGTGGACTGTCGAATTTATGGAGGCTCAACCCCAGGAAATGAAGTACTGGTGTAAATATTTGATGGCACCTTTTTAGAGGTTCACATAATCATCTTACACATCTAATGCCAAACAGGCGAAGTCAATTGTCAAGTGGATGAACTTGCATGCCAGTTAAATGAAAATCTGGCCCACATTTTTGGCATTATATTAGACCAACGCTGGGCGTTGCCACAATGGGTGTCTGACGTAACCCATCACTACGGCCAGGTCAAGGAATACCTGAGATCAAAAGTGGTGCAACATGAAAATTTTGGGAATTTACCAATCAAGAGGTCAGACCCAGATGTGTATCATCAAAAATTGGTAGAAGAGTTGGACTTTCAACTTGGTCACCTTTTGGGCACAGTGAAAATCACCACAACCAAAATTAAGATATTGAGTAGAACGCTGAGGACAGCCAGGACAGGCTCAGTGGCCTTGAAGAAATCTAAGTAAAGACATCCAACTTTTCAAATGTATATATATAAAATTTGGCATGTTGAACGACTTAAAACAGACTCAAAGCCAAAAAAATGCATGCCTCTCCAAAGAAAACAAAAACTCTAAAAGAAAGAATTCAATGATGTAGTAATATGTTGGATATTGAGCAAGTTATGGGAAACAAACGTCAATATTTCTCTAACAAACTTGACCACCTTTGAGACGAAATCAGGGGTGTACTTTGTATATGATATCAGAGGCCACCCAATAGAAAAAGCAAAGTAAATCTTTTACCTATGCGCACTAGTTTATCCCAATGAACTTATAATCCAAAGGCGAAAAGGTGCTCATTGGACGTCGCTGGCCCAGCGCAGGCCATGTAAAACCCTTTTAATGCTCTTTAATGGATAGACAACAAAGACTGGGATAAGGAAATAAACTCTACTTTATCTGCCCAGATTTTTCAAGCTACCCCCAATTTGACTCCCCGCCACCTTTTTTTCCATCATAACGGGTTTCCATTCTAAAAATAAATTAATTAAATTTTTGGAAATGAAGCCACTGCCCTATAAACTTACTCCTCTACCAAGCCCTCCATATGGCAATCAAGAAATTTTGAAAGGGTATTCCCATCTTGAACTCCCTAAAAGATTTCCTGGATAAAAATACTGGTTAAATTAAAAAAATTTGCATTTGCAGCTGGACGCACATGCATTGACATGATGAGCTCCTAGATTTATAATCCAAACTACCCCAAACCCGCTAACACATCAAATAATTTATTTGTTTGCCCAAACTCATCACCTTTGCTGAACAACAGCTGCCCAATATATCAATACAATGCACACCGCTGTCCTCATTGACAAGGAAAAATCTCACCTCTTACCCTTCTACCCATCTTAATGATTCCTCACCTCCTTTTTGTCCCCCTTTGACTACCACCTGAAGAAACTAGCACCAGACAGAATTACCCTGACCTCTATTCCCCTTCTAATATAGATCCTTTAGCCAACGCTGCGGAAAAATGTTAGGATTTGATTAAGTTTATTAATAATTCCTATATTTGACACAATACAAATAATGATGCATGGAGTACCCCTCTAGGGTTGGGCACTACTGGAACTAAAAAAGATGTGCTCATTGAGCAAAGTATTCTTAAAGTTCTATATTTTCAACCCACTTTAAAGAGATTGACTCAAACCGCCGTTCTGGAAACTCCTATCAGCGTTTCCTCAACTGACCTAGCTAACCATAATGACACACTAGCCTTTCCTACGACAACCTCTGGCCCATCAGCCCAAATCACACAAACTTAAGCTTTTGAATTGGCAACATCAAATTATTAACACTCCCTGAGGAATCATTCGAACAACTAAGGACGCTAGCAGCTATAGATCAACCCCATCAACTTGTCAAAGTTTGCCAAAAGGGGGACATATATGCCTTCTTGTCGTAGTAGAGATTAACATAAACAATGCAAGTAATAAGGCTAAGCTAGCCACTTCATTGTCTCATTGGATCTTACAAGCCAATTATTTTATGCCTAAGATTAATGAGACCGTGTTGATTTATAGGAATGCAAAAGACATAATCTAAAGGAATATAGAGGAGTGTAAATGATGACATTTAGAAAACTGCAGCTCTTGATATTACTTAAAAAAGAATGAACAAAACTTAGAGTTTGCCAATTGCTCCTACCACAAGGATAAAGATATATAGCGCAAAAGATTTAGCTACAAAAAGGCACAAACCGTCTTATGAAACACTTTTGAACCTTAAAAAGTGATATGCCAGTCATGCTGCTCATGTTGAATGATGAGTATTATGTATAGTAGATGGTGATCTACCTTTGTTGTTGCATTGCAACCTTCATCGCACCCAATAGGGGTATCAGAAGTACCAAGAAGTCTAAAGCAAATCTCACAGAAGAAACCCAAAATGAACTTCAAGCCTACTAATAGAATTGTAATACCAGACATACACCACGTCATGTGCCACCTATGCATTATGAAGGGCACTATGCCATACAATGCAACGCCAATGAGCTAGGCCAAAGTTGCACAGTAGGAGCGGCAGATACCAAAGAACATGAAAAGGAGTGGCGGAGTAGAAAATGTGATATTCTACTTCCATATGAACTCAATGTATTACTAGAAAAATGACAATGTTACAAATCCCTCAACTACTCAATCTGTTATTGTCAATGACATATAAGCAGTTACCACCCACTCACGCTGAGGGAATAATATAAAACCTGCCAAAGAAGTGGTATTGAAACCTTACGTACAGCAGCTGGAGCACTACAGCTTACCAGCTGGTTCTGTGATATGCTGAAAATAGAAGTTGTCAACTTGAAGATTCCCCTTGAAGAATGAAAAAATCCAACTCCACTCTATAAAGAAGTACAATCTTATATGTCTAGGCTAAGAAGCTAATAATACACCTAATAAACACCCCTTATCCTTACTAACTTTAAGTAAATACATTAAAATCAGGGTATCATTGTCCAGGTAAATTATAGTAGATATTAGGGCCTTCATCAAAATTTTATCAACTAAGTTAGTCTAGGAACTAAGACTGTTGCCGGGTATCAACCACACAAAAAGTACATAACCACACGACTTAACTATACTACCTCACTAGGGGCCTGCAGCACGCTTCCACTAAGGTTCAGTTCCATAGTTTAATCATCTCCCACAATTATTTTACCAAACACCCATTATGATATTCTCATTTATATACTTTTATTGGAACATACAGTGTCATCACTAAAGATTAGGAATTTAATTATAAATCCTTGGCCAGAACTTACAGGTGTACTACAGAATTTGAGGTCAGTAAATCAATAAACAAGCTCCCCTATTATAAAACTACCCTTTGAGGATGGGGTCATACCTATCAGTTATATAAAGGGGCGGAGTGAACTCTCTTTTTGTTGCTTCAGATCTTCAAATTGAAAAGCATTTTAGTGAGGGCTGACCGCCAGCTGAATTTTCTGCCTGCCCACCAGTTCATAGTATATATAATGAGCTATAGATACTGTCAGGATTATATGGCAAAGTATTTGAAATCTTCAATCAATAAAATAAAATTTCTCTCCTAGCAACTGAGCTCAACCTCTTAAATCACTGGAAGATCAGTGTATTACTAGATAACCACTACCCATACTTAATTCAAGTGAAAAGATACCAAATTGACGCCTTCCTCCATATCCTATTAACAAAATAAGGTAAAGTTGTACATAGTTTGGAATGCTGGAGGATTTAAACTGGAAGAACTGAGTCGTGAGACCATCTGCTTAGTAATACCTTATGAAACTCTGATCATCCTTAAAGAAGCCAAAAGTTTGGACAATATCCTTATTCAAGATATACAAGAAGATCTTTGCAGTAGATTGCTTCAATTTAAGGTGTGCGCAGGATGTTCACCATAAACGTTAATACCAGAAACTGCCCTCTAAATTGCCTTTGTCCTACCCTCTAGTACAAGATGGAAGATGAGGTTAATAAAGAAATCAATTAGCTATTTTGAAGGGCATGTTGGTCCCATCTATGAATCCATGGGTGTCATCAGTCCTAATTTTAAAAAAGAAAGATGGCCTAACCAAATGGTAATCGACTAATGGAGACAAAAAAATAACAAATTAGGCTCTTATCTACTCCTAAAAATTGACAATGTGCTTGACTAACTAGGCGGAGCAAAATATTTCTTTGCCATGGATTTAATCTCTAGATACTGGAAAATAGAATTGCTTCATTAAAAAAAGAAAAATGCATTATTTTAACGACCCAAGGGCTGTTCCAACCCACGCATTTTCTGCAGGGGTTGTGTAATGTCCAGCCACCTTTCAGCAGGCCATGTACATCATGTTGGTGGATCTAGTAAATTCCTTGTATATTAGTATAACTTTATGACATGAACGTTTTTTAATACCGTTCAGAGAGCACTTACAGCACTTGGAGTAAGTTCTCTTATGCCTTGCTGCATCTAACTTAAAAATCAAGCCTATGAAATACAACTTTTCCTATAATATCTCAAGTACTTAGGCTTTTTTAAAGACAAGATGAGATTATGGTCCCATCTGGCCAGGTTATAGACCAATGAGATGAAAACGCTGATTACTAAGCAGGACATCTTATTTTCCATAGGGTTTTTTAGCTAATCAGTGTTTCATAGAGAACTGTAGCATTATAAAGAAACCTTTATTTCATTTGTTGAACAGGACAATCCAGATAGATGCAAAATAAAAACTTGCTGAGCTGATTTTTAAATTTTTCACCTCAACGCTAATAATCATGTATTCAAATTTTGATAGATTGTTTTTAAATTATAGAGCCGCATCTCTCAATGCTGTGCCAGCCATGCTGATACAGCTCGATGACAAAGGGTAGAGTATACTGTAGCCTACTGCATATGGTTGTTATATGTTCACAAGTTAAATTGCAACGTTTCAGAGAAAGTTTGCTTAAAGTTATTTACACATGTAATAATATTAGAGTTTACATTAATTTAGTGTAAATAAGATAGTGTTTTTATACTTTTCCCTCATATAGCTACTGAGTCTCAAGGAGCAGGAAGGATTTTTAGCTTATTGGGTGTGAAGCTAAAGGTGTACAACTTTAGTAATCAGCACTAGCCCAGTGCTAAACATCAGAATGATGACAGACTGTCTCAGCTACCTACCATTGCATTGACTGCCAACATGGCAGATATATTTTATGACAAGATGTTGAGCTGACAATATGACAACAAATCAGAGGAGTTATAACATGCGCTGTACTGGTGATGAGGAACACTTCCAGTAAGGGCGTAAAGCTCTACAAATAATAGAAGATCGCAAACTCAATATCCCCTAACAAACCAAGCTTATAATTTTGATCTTGGGGCTCACAAAGCTATGAATCACGTAGGGTTCAAGAAGACTTACAAACAAGTGAAATAACACTACTACTTGGAATTGATGTACTTTAATTTTTGAAAGCCATCAATTTCTTCAGAGAGTGCTAAGTAGATTTGCCATACCATAAAACACTTTGTACTAATTTTTAAGCAAAAATTGCTTTCCACACATGCCAATTAATGTCGTGAGATCATTAAATGCCTGTAGAGAAAATTTAGGTATAATGTATTGGTTATTGAATACCTTACAAAATGGATTGAAAACAATCAATCAGAGACCTGTGGCTCACGACTACCACAATATTACTTTTTAGAAAAAAAATAATTTTTACATTGATGTAAAAATTTTCTTTAAATGGACAATATTACTAAGCTTACATTCCAGGTGTTAACTTACCAACATGATTGTGATCCGCAGGGTCTTTTGTCACCCTACCACCCTAAAACTAATGATTTTTTGAGGCAGTTCATTTGCACTATAGTTGACGTCCTTTAAAATTGGAATTGGGTAGGCCATCCAGCATAAACCTCCTACTGAATTATTCAATATTTTCATAAAATTTCACATTACACTTATCCATAAAAAATCTCCATTTTAACATCTGTATGGACAGTAACCTGCACTGCCTCCAATTCTATACTCCTGCGTTGTCATAGAGGAATGACTCCTAACTAATTTCTAGATAACCTAAAGTTGATCCAGCTTCAAACTGAGGCTTACTCTTATGCGCTGGATTAGAAGATGAGATAAAGTGAGCATGGCAATTAGATCCACAATCATTTGCCCTGCCTCAGTACAAGGGATCAAGTGCTATACATCAATACCCATGGGTTTGGCAAAAAAAAGAAGCTTAAACACATTCTGGAAGGGGCCATTTGAGATCATAGAGAAAGACCTCAACCAATATGTACACCTTTAAGGACCATGTCAAATGACACTCATCAATAGAGTACACACTAATTCCTAAATTAATTCCAGCAGGGCGTTAAGGTGCCAAACGCCACTAACTTATCACCCAAACGCCGGATGTATCTAAATTGTCATTCTCTTATGTTTTCAGGTGTTGAAATGTTGAGATTTGGCTTTGACAAACATATTGAATCACCCCAGCAACGATACCCCAAATGCCCTATAGACCTCTCCACTAACCCAGACTACCTTACCCCACTGTTCTTGTTTCAAGGCAGATTACATCTCATTTATCTTCCATCTGATGTTCCATTGATAATTTCCAACCTGAAAACAAAGTAATAGAAATGAATTTGCTACACAACCCTTATATGTGGTGGATCAATTCCTATCAATTTGTAAAACGAACACTGATGCCCCAAACCAGTTCCATTTCACATTGATTAAAAACCAGAGAAATATTAGCCAAAATAATAGTGAAGATTCCCACCAACCATGAAAACTACCAGAAATACCCAGCTTATTCCGCCATAAATGTCACCAATGACAAATATCCTAAAGTTTTAACCAACCTTGCCCAACTAATGTGACAACATTAAATACAATTAGTGTGCCAAAAATTGGAAACACAAGAAGGTTTAGGCACTGAAGAGAAGTCTGACATAACTATTACATTTCAAAGGCCCCATATATATATTATAGGGGCTGCAGATTATAAAGGGGGAACGCGGCAATGCAAATAATCAGGTATACAATTAATGGGGCATGTCACCTTCAGAGGAACCCAGGTTACTCATTTACAATTAATCTCCTGCACTGTATGTATTTAACGAGACAAGAGAAAAACTGAAATAGATACCTTTATTAAGATTCTGAGTTAATCAATCTACACTTTTTTATTTTATTTTTCATCATACTACATATACTATATTGTGTGCAACGCTACCTGTGACAACCATGTCCTTTTGTAGTACAAGTGCAACAGGAATACCACCCCCAGGCCTTGACTTTGCTAAATTAGAGACTTGAGGCATACTCTGTACAAGCGTTGGGTAGATGCTGCCACTCCCTGTCTATATTCCTCCCATCACAATCAGTTTTATAATCTTAAACCCACCATTGCATCTGATACAGCTGAGTCCTATGCTCTCAAAACTAAGTATTTAAGTCAAGATGAGAAGTATAGCGAAAAAAAATTCGACTAATAGAGCATATTGATAAACCAGAGACCAAACTAGGGCCTCATCACTTGTAAAAGATTAGATATCTAGAGTGATCACTGATATGAAAGGTTCACAAAAGAGTTCTAGTCAAAAAATTGGAAAATTTAAACACAATTAATAGTCAACAGAATCATTAATCCCTTTTGTCATCAATTTAATATCTAATATTCAGATTTCAAAAATAAAAGGTTTTGAGAAAGATGGTGACATTTTACATTGTCTTAGTTTAAGTCTGTTGTTAGTATGCTAACTTAACTTAAGCTATCAACTTTTTTCACCTCATATCTTTTTATTATACAGTTTTAGCTATAACAAACATAAGCAACTAGTCATTGATGCCTGATATTTTATGTGTTCCCATTCATTCCAACATGACATTTCAAGAATTGTCACAAGTTGTAATTCATCTTCTTACAGTTCCTTTCCCAAAGATGGTACCATTGTGCTTATATATCCATAATACTTATTAACCCACTATACTCACTATCAATTGCACTTCCAAAATGAGCCCATTTTTGTTCTAAGGCAAAGCAGCTAACTAATATTTTGTTGCCACGATTATACCTATAAGTATCAAGGTTTCCCCAAAATTTCTGTATTTTTAAATTTGTTCCAGTGTATATTTTAATATTCAGGACTATAAGAATTTAATATTTCATAGCACTTCTAATTTAATCTTCAGCTGAGTATTAACTTATAAAGAAAAAAGCCCAACGATCATGTAAGATCATAGAGTTCAAAAGGAACTCAACTTGTGCAGTGGTGTACGTTTGCCGCCCATTATATTGTGGTTCTCAATACAGGGGGCACATTCAAACCATTAATTCCCTTGCATTAATCGTAACCGCCATTAATATTAGCCAGAGAGAATAGGGTGACAAAAACAACCATTTAATTGTGTTCTATTTTATCCCGCTATTCCTTACCAGCTAGCATAACCTGAAATAGGGTGGAGCTATACACCTCAATCTAAAGGATTTGACTCCTTCATCTTAATCATTGATCAAATCTGGTGGATCAACTATAGGTATTGCGTAAATTTTTTCTCTTTAGTCATAAACTAAATAATCTCATGTCTTCTTTTTACTTTACCAACAACATAACTAAGAGTAATTGCTACAGGACAATGAATTACTTTTTAACCTTATGAATACCTTAAGTTTCAAAACTTTTTGTTGGTAAAACAACCACATAGCAAAAGAGAGAATCCTTGATCTAATGGAAGTCTAGTTTATATTTTTCAATTAAAAGGAAATTGTTTTTAAACTAATTGTGTGTTGCAAACTCAGCATTACACGGCTGAATCTGTTGGGACACTTGGCAGAGTATGGTGCTAATCTAATATTAACCCTTTGTATCTTTGGAGTGGCTTACAAACTACTCTAAAACCAAGGCGTTAAGAGTTTTTTATTACACATAAGGTTAAATTTGCCTGATTCTTTGAAGATTTATATCAAATTTAATATTCTAAGCATACAGGTAGACTTATTTGTGGTAGCGCGGCAGTGGGTGCATTTTCTAGAAGTCTGAACTGAGATTTGGACGATGCTACCTCTAGTTATAAAGCAAGCCTCAGACCTAAATTAAAATAAAATACTTTAAAGTGGAAGCCCATTTGATCCCAGAAATAATGGCTAGTCAGAAATGGACAAGTTTTTATATTAATATAAATTAGTTTTGACACTCAATCAATCTGTATAAGAATTTAAGGTTTGAAACCATTTT